>JAJEKV010000553.1:0-148593 GCA_021234155.1 Isoetes taiwanensis
CTTAACAAAGTTTAAAATGAAATGCACTTATTTTTCTCAAAGACTTCAAAAGGAATCTTTAAAAGATTCCTAAAATTCCCCAAAGAAAGTCCATTTTAAGATTTTTTTGTGAGGTGTGACAATTTAGGGTAATTTAGGTACCCTTTTGAGGGGGTTGATTGAACATAACTTCCATGCAAAAATTTTAAATAGCAATTTTCATCCTCCTAATTTAGAACAAAAAATAGTTACTTATATAAAGTGTAGCAAAAAAAGGGGCAATAAAAAAAAAATAGCAAGGGTAGTAGATTGACAAAGAAGTGATATATTCAAGGTTGTGAAAATTGTACAAAATTAGGAACAAAATTGTCAAAATATAGACATTTTGACAAACACTTTCGTCCGCACTTTCATTCTTTACATGTTCGAAGTCATCGGACAAACTTTACATTTTGCAGCAATATCAGGATGCATCTCATCCCTCGACTTCATTTAATCCCGACACTTGAGCCTTCATCCCAAACTTCACTCTCAAAATTTGGATGTACTCAGAACGATCTTCTTCCCTCCACCGTCTTACGCGAGTCTTCATCATCATCTTTTTGGCCACCTTTTCTAGGTTGTTTGTCTAATCCACATACGAATCTTATTAAAGTTTGAGGACCATATGTAACTTATTAGCCGGCCAGTTTAACAAAGTCATATGCAAGAACCTTTACTTGACTAGATCTATGATGGCGGTGTTTGCTTTGGACTTTGCTCTCTCCCACTCTGTTTTACCATCTCCAAAGTATAACTCCCAATCGAATTTATCGGCATTTGTTCTCATCCATTGCACTTTTAATTGAGTGGGAATTCCATCCTCTCTTGTTACCTCCGTTCCAAGCATCTTTAGCTAGAATATCGGCTTCAATTCATCATTTATCATTTGGGATGACTATGAGCATTCCTTTCAATCTCGAGATCGAAGACGAGACTTCGAGCAACTTGTTGTGCCGTGCGTCAGGGGCCGCTGTACATGACTCTGTCATCTTCATCCAGCTGGCAATATCTCTACATGTTCCTTTGATTCTCTTCTGCACGAGGGAGAGTTTGCCCAGATGGCGGTTGAATCTAAGCGGTCTTCGATATGTAATGAAGCTTGCAACATGCCACGCTGTCGGTGAAAAACCGAGGCCACCATAAAGCATCTGGGCCCCCAAAGTGGTTAGGAGCCACCATGAATACTTGTCTCAATGTAATCCAATGATTTGTTTGAGTCAAATGCTCTTCCCTCCCTTTTACTCTTTGTGATTTCTTTCAAGCTTTTTAGAGGCATTTGCTGAGAGTATGGAACTAGTATTGGGGATGGTGCGAATGAATTGAATACAATACCGGGCGCCAATGCAAAAGGATGTGGCATATTTCTTTCCTTGTAAGATGGCCTTGCAAATCTACAAAGTGAAATTTTGATCTCGATAAATGTAATGTTTCTCAAAGGGCTCAATAGCGGGTGACCCAGTTGATCTCTCGAAAAATCCATTCCTTGAAATCATAAGTTTCTTCTAATAACTTCGATGTCCGGACGAGGATTGTAGGAATCTTGGATAACCTCAATCATTCTTTGGTAGGGTGAGAGCTTTTTTTTTTCGAGCAAGACGTTTAGAGAACCCTGGAACATCTGATCAATTTGATGGGTGTGTATGACCAACAAGCAGGAAACCAATCTCCACCTTCTTGAAGATTTGTTTCTCAACTAGCATTACGGTAAGCAAACAAGGCCGATTCTTATTTTCTCTTGTCGTGTTGTCTAGTTGAAGATATAGAGCAGGTGGTATATGTTCTAGATTGGAAAGAAGCTTATTCAATATTGTGATAGTGAGATTTGGATCAGCATATGAATGTTTTGATAGTTCAAAAAATATTTTGCAAGATAGTTTTTCATTAAATATCATAGCACCAACAACATGCGGGTGTATGAAATCTTCTTGTGACATCCTTAGGCACATTGACAAAATGTGGTAGGGTGGTGGTTCTTTACGGTCCATTCCATCAATAACAACCGATATGTAGTTGGAGTGGTTGTTCGATTAACTTTTCTTCCTATGTTTTGTTGTTTTTTCTCCTTTCCAAAGATTGTTGTTCTCGTAGTTTGGGTTCTCTTTCAATGCATCACGAAATGAAAGCATGTTTAGAAAAGAACCTACTTTTAAGTAGAACTAGGCAAGAACAAATCACAGGCTTTACTTTTAGTGTGAAGTGTCCTTGCATTTTGTCTCTCGAGCTTTAATTGAGCATGTAGCACAAATGATATCCGGTGCTTTCTAGGAATGGAAAGCCAGAAAATTCTTTTTCAGTACGTGAAGTAAGAGTAGCATACATGGCGTTCTCCAAGCCTCAACACACATGTCCTTATAATTATCGTAGACTTCACGTTTACATTGAAGTTGTCACCAAATTTTGTATGGGGTTGTTAGGGTTTCTATAAAGACTCCTTAAAGAAGCCTTCCATCCAGAAAACACATTGAAACAACAAGTTTTTTGTATGTGTTGCCCTCAAGTGAGCCTAGATCCATAAGTTTTTTCTTCTTTGGGATGTACATGCTTCCTTGTGCAAATCTGGCTTAAGATTTTTACTTGGAGGAGCTTTGAATTGAACATAGAGTCTTGTGGCCCCGGTAAAATCCTGCGTCGAGAGATCAACATGAGGTGTTTCTTCTTCGACACACGGGACCAGCGGATGGTGTACTAGTAGATCTTTGAGAGGTTTGTGGGCAAGTCTTGAGGGAGCTGCTAGCCCCTCTCTAGGAAAAAAGTAGGAGGTTGGTGGCGTAGTTGACCGGTTCTGAAGTGTCGTAGAATCTTGGAGTTATGGCAAGCTGGCCCCCCACTTATTGTAGTGTCAACTAAAAGAAATGGATGGAGTTAGGGTGATATGGCTCAGGGGGAGGCGGTCCTGACTGGACTATGGGAGGCGTACTAAAAGCAACCTAGGAGGAGAGTCCGAGCTCTGTAGCTTTGTGGTGGAGTAAAGCGACTCGGTGGGGGGCAAAGCGGCGTTCCCGGGGGCGAGGGTGTGGTGGAATAAATTGAACCCGGTGGTGGAAGTCGAGGTGGTCGTGGTGGAGCATATCTTGAATGGGCTGGGGCTTTGAATATGGAAATAGAAGTTTCGTGGGCTTCACGGGGACATATGAGGAGGTGTGAAAGTCATCCAGGAGGAGGAAGCCTCGGCGAGAGTGGGGGGCTCTGCAGACTCTTTTCTCTCTAGCCATACGGTATAAATTTATCCGAATAGCGAGGCGGTATAAATTTATACGAGAAGGTATAAATTTATACAGAAAGGCAACTTTGGCGGCCGAGCGGTATAAATTTATACTGAGAGATGGTATAAATTTATACGAGGGATAGTTTAAACTTTTACAGAGAAGAGCAACTCGAGAACAAAAATTGTATAAATTTATCTGAAAATTCACGATAATTGTATGGGAGAGTTTATGGGGAACCGCTATACGAAAAGGCTCGGGTGGGTACTTAAGCGGTGTCGGCCGATCTATTTTCTCCATCTCGCCTTCGAGTTGAAGCCGCCCGCGCCTTATATACCCCTAAATTGCTCTCACCATGGCTATGTTTAATCCATACGGTCATGGCCACGTAAGTCTCTAATCAGGCACTATTCTAGTTTTCTCTGTCTTTTAGTACATTCATCCTAAGCTCGTTACGTATAAATTTATACGAAATGGTTTTGAAGCGGTATAAATTTATACGCTGAAGACGAAGCGGTATAAATTTATACCCGGATTCGAACACATTCGGTATAAATTTATGCGCCAGAGCAAGCGGTATAAATTTATACCGAATCGCAATTACATTGGGGTATAAATTTATACATAAATTTGTTCCATTTCGGTATAAATTTATACCCGTAGCGTATTTAAACGGGTATAAATTTATACCGACGCGTGAAGGTGTTCTCTCGAAAGTTAAATTTAAACCGTGCTCAGCGTATAAATTTATACCCATCGCGTGTTTCGAAGCCAGATAAATTTATAAACGTGCTTCTGAGCATATAAATTAGCACTGGCATTCACTTCACGATAGCGTTCAACAACAACTAGGTAGACACATGGGTATAAATTTATACGAGAAGACAATATTGGTGTCAGTGTTTAAAGAATGGTCGAACCTTAATGTTTGAGTAATATTGTTGTGTTTTAAGCTTAAATGACACAAAAAAAGTGTTAAATTAGCGTGGTTTTTGTGCCCTTTAGCCACTTTTTTACAGGTTAATGTGTTTCAAAAGTGGACAAAGGTTACGTATCTTTTTTGTAAAAATGGGTTTTTACGCTTTTTCGGTGAGTAATCAAGTTTGGCGCGAAAGCCCAACCATCAAAGGCTGCCCGGAGAACCACGAGACTTATGAACCGAAGACGGACGTGGGTACCTCCCGCGAGGGGGCACAAGAGAGCAAACAAACCCTTATACGATACCTTTATTTGTGTAATCGGTCGGGGAGGGGCAAAGTAAAAGGACCGATGATTATTACCCTATTTGTTGAAGTGGTAAACCTTATTTTGAGGAGAATGAAGATGAACTTTTGATGAAGTGCATGAATGAATGTGACGGGAAGTCTACTATATTCTGAATAGTAGAATGCTTAGAATAAGCATGTGCAAACCCTAAAGCGTGTATGACTACATAGCGGTTGGCTTGACTATGTAAGTTGCTCTTAGTGGCTTTAATGTATAAATTTATACCGTCATCCTCCTAACTTAAAACATTAAGGGACATAGTGGACATTTTGATGTCAGAGTACTTTGTGAGCAAAACGGTCATGGTCAAAGGTCTTTGGTACCCCATCCCTAACTAAGATTTTAGAGAAGGACGAGGGAAATAGAAGAAGAAGAGGAAGAGGAGGAACCATGGTAACAAAAGGGAGGAAGCAAGAGAGCTGCATTGGTATGCATACACTCCCCACCAAAAAAGGTCAAGAACCACAAAGACCTTGACTATAGAGAGGGTCAAGAAGCTCTCCGAAGGCTCGGAGGCGGTATATTGTTGTGAAGCCCGCAGATAAGTCAAGTGCTATTTTAAAATGGGTTAATGACACCTAAACCGCTCAAGCAAGCCATTTCTTTGACATTGAGCACTATTAAGAGGCCACCTAAAATGAAGATGGGGAGGCTTCAGGTCAGAGGAAAACAAAAACATGTGGCTATCAAGCAAAGAATGAGAAGGAATCCTCATGCCCATGTCCGCCAATAGTTGTAATGGTTTGACGAGTCGATTGCAACCAACTAAAAGATTACAAAAAAGGTCGACTTGAAGATTACACCTATTATGTTCTTGGAGGCACACATAGTTACAAGGCAAGGAAAGAACTATCAAAGGGGAAGAAAGCCGTAACGAAGTGTGGAAGAGCGTGGAAGCATATTTAATTGGTGTAATGGGGAGGATGAAGAGCAAAAGTCATTTGAGTCATAATCTCAATAATTACTGACTTGATTGAAAATGAGCCTAATAGACAAGATCCGCTTTATGCACCGAGAGTACGCGGGAGTTCAAACAAGTGCATGGAGAGGACTTTAAAAAACAAAAACAAGCTCCAAGAACTTCGAGAAGCTTGTGTCGAGTGTTATGCGTTAGCTATGATTCGTGGATAAGAAGCCCATAATGGGCGTGGAAGCAAGACGACAATTACTTCCAGCTTGCTTCTCGTGAGATGGTCAAGTAAGTAAAAGTTTTAATTTAGTCCCTCAGAGTAGTAGGCTTAGCATAGCTTAATTTGTGTATTAACATCGAACTTTGTAAATTTGTACCAACCATTCAACACTACAGGCAACAAACACTTGTACGCCATTCAACACTAAACTACTTGTGTTCGATTATTAGGTGTCCGGGATCTTCAAGAAAGAATATTTTGTATGTTCGAGGATGGTGAGCTGGAAGAACAAGCTAGCTCACAGAAAAAAAACCAAAGAAAGGTGGTGAAGCGAAACAAAAACATGAGCATTGTACCACGGACGCGGCCTTCTGGGGTTTAAAAAGCAAAGAAATTTTTGTATGCGAATTTTAGAAAAAAGTAGTGGCCAAAGGAATTCACTCTAGACTTAAATGGCCAAGGAAGCTAAGACGCAGTTTTCACGCTTTGCTATGCCGTGTTCTTTTCCCTCATTTTGTCTTACAAGATTTTTCCCTCTCGCAGCTAGGAAAGACATTGTCACTGCGGGCCGAAAGTTAATGAAGCAACTAAACCCGAGGATCGGAGGAGTGCAAGCTTTTATATCCAACTTGTACTACGATAGTATTATCGAGAGCACGCTGTTAACCAAGTAGGTAGGTAAGTTTTGCGTAAAAATACTTTTGTTTTCGTGCCTTTGTCTCACTGATTTTCTTACGTAACAAAGAAGAAAGGGCTACCAACAAGTTTTTAAAACTGGGTTCGTAGGGCCAAGGAGGAGAGGCAGATCTAAGGCAAATTGAGTGCAGGGAAAAGAAGTTACGATGAGCAGTTTTGACACTAGCTATGAGAGATTTACAACATATGGTCGACCGCTTCAAGGGGTGATTCGGGGAGATTGCAAATTAGGCTGGGAACTCTTTTGGACAAGCAAAATTTTACACGCGGCATTGCGATATTCCATACGGCTTTAAGATTAAGGATAGCTTTTGACGCAGGGAGGCCTTCACGCACGGTAAGTCCCGCTTTTTGGACGGCTCGAAAGGAAGTCCTTGACATCATGAACCGGAGGGTCATCATTTTTCATTCGACTCGCGCAGACGATGTCGGTGCTTAAGCCATTGGAGTCAAGCATGTAAACGCTTCAAAACCGTGGTATGGTAAGCTTTTAAATTTATTGCTTTTCTATTTACCGGTAATTGACCGCGGTATAATTTATATCGGCCGCTTCTCGTAATGGTATAATTTTATCTGACAAGGCAACCTTCGTGATAAATTTATACCAAGACGGCAAATGGTATAAGTTTATACAAACAAAGGCAATTGTGGTCTAAATTTATACCGGCCACACCATCGAACTAACTTATTTTCTTTGTTTTCTTTCTACTAATTTTTAATTCTTCGTATTGTTTGGCGTGCTAAAACGAATGTCAAGGACATGGTGGTGGTCCGCTTAGTAAGCTGTTTTGAGCATTTCCATATAGGTTTTAGGCCGCCGGATGCCAAAAGACCATGGTTCATTTTAATCACGAATGAGAAGACTCCTCCCCGCAACTTTTTCGCCTTCCGTTTCTCACAAAATTGAGAGACCCACGGCCGAGGTAATCGTGGTATCCCATTATGGAAGCCATAGAGGCTAATTAATAATTTGATACAGTGGTTTTTCGTCCAGGAGACTGGATTTTGGATGCATTTTTGGCTCCGGGCATAATAGCAGTTTTAAGCCCATAAGGGCGCAATGTTGTCTCTGTCGACATAGACCCGGATAAAATAAGTTTCATCGGGACCGGGATAAGCTCTTTGTGAATCCTTTTCGATGAAAAACGCAGGAATCGGGAGCAAAGACGCTGCTAGCGATGTTAAAGGCACATATATAGAAATCCGTCCTCCTTACGGGAAGAAGAGATGAGGAGGTGGAGTTTGTCGACACCGGAGCCCTCGTGGTGCTGAGAAAACCCGCCTGTCTCACAGTAGCATTGGAATCAGAAGCGGGCGTCGCTATTACCCCGCAAGAGCAGATCCTAAGGGGTGCGAGAGTCCCCGTGGACTGGGGAAGACCCACCTCCTCCACCTCTCGTGATAAATTTATACTGATCGGGATTATAAACTAACTTTCATTGTAAACTATGTGCTAAGAATTATAATATATTTTGATGAAGATTTTTAAACTGAAAGCTTTGTCTCTTCAACAATGATTAATTAGAACAACTCTTTCTTGCTCCATGATTTCACACTCTTTGTCTTTCCTATGTTTGATTTTCTTAGTACTTATATTAAGCTAAAAAAAGACAAACTATATTTCCTTCTATTTTCAACAATAAATACTTATTGAGTTTTCAAATTTAATGTCTCTCTCCTCAAAACAAGCATTTTTTTTTACCTCTTTTAAAAATGAAAAGGCTTCAAAAACGTTGCTTTTGGGGGGTATTTCGAATGCTAATTGCTCAACAATCTATTTTGCTCCTATTTTATCCTTTTTTTCAAGTTTTCAATTTTTATAAAGGAATCTTTCAAACGCACTTCTTAAATAAGTGCGTTTCATTTTAAACCTTGTTTCTTTTCTACAAATGCAACTACAAATGCAAGATCGTCACTTCAAAAGAACCTAAAATGCATGATAAATTATTTTGTTCCACTTGAAATCCCCAACTTCTTTTGAAAATGATCAATTTTTAAATCCCCGGTTTTTTTTCAAGGGAATCTTTTGAAGCGGGAGTGATGCAACACTCCGATTTAATTTGCAATCATGTTTCCCCCACACTTTTTGGCCTATACATTGACCAACTGGAAGATTGGCTCTCTTAGCATGGAGGTGCGGTGCCCATCTCATGCATCACACAATCCAAAGAATCCGTATATCTTTGACGATGTCAACCTCCGCCTATACTCGAGGGATATGCAGCGTCTGGATGCTCTTGACACTTTTGCGATTCAGCTGCATGCGAGTTAACCTGGCCAAAACTAGGGTGTTGCTAGTTGCATCATCCCGTCGACCAAGGCTTCCCTCATTCACTTACCGGGGACAAGAGGTAGAGGTGGCTCGACCTACAAGTACTTGGGGATGAAGTTCTCAACTAACACCCATTGGGATCTTGCCATCGGATACGCAGACCCGCGGCCGGGTTGGAAAGCACTATATGCCATGTAAGAACAACAGCTACAAAGGCGAGTTGTATGCAGGGCCACCAAGTACACTTGTTTTTGGGCCTTGAGTGAGCCGGGTCCTTTTTGTATGGGGCGTAAAATGTGAAGTCGGCGATATCCCCTCAACACTGGAATGACCTCGAGCAGGTCACCGGGAAGGCCTTCTTGGCACGCGGGCCCCAGGAGTGAAGTCCGCGTTCCATACCGGATCCTACTCCGGGAGGCGGGCTTTCTACCCCTTCAGCCGCATTGGAATGCCATATCGTTTACTTCCGCATATGGTCGCTATGGCTGATACACGCTGTCCCACCTTGCTTTTTGGCCATGGCGATGGGTCCTCAGCGCCTGAAATCCTGTTTGAAAGACAAGCAAGCTCGGAGTTTCTCCGCGGGGGGTGCAGCAAACTAAACGGCCCGTCCGGTGGAACAAAGAAAGATCGCCAAGGCTTGCCGCATTACCTAGATGCTACTTTCCTTCGCCAGTTCGATGCGGTTGCTCGACGCGACGTTAAAGTTGGCACACCATCGCCAGACAAGTCAATCCTAGATCACGAGGCCCACCCGGTATTTCAGCCTGCACGCTACCGCCTACGAAGAAGTGGGTAATTTATAGGATTCCATTCGTGACGGGTGCACATCAGCCTCCGCATTGAAAACGGGCATTGGGCTGGAAGCACTGCGAGCAAAGCGTTTTGCCGTTGTTGCCACCGGGGTGCCGGTGAGGATGAATGTCATGCCCCGCAGATTTGCCCAAAGATTTGCCCATATCCAGAAATTGATATGTTCGATTACTAGTGTCGGCCGCCAGTTGCATCGATTTATTGACTCACGGCATCTTTGGGTTTGTTGGGTCATACCTCCAGAGGTCATGGATGCCGGACTTCGGTTGTGTCCCTGCGGGACATGTATTGAACTGTCCTATACAATTGTACGGCGTGCCAAAGATACCTATTACTTAAGGTTTTCCCTCGAAAACCCTCGAGCTGGGGGTTTTAATCACATGATGTATCACGCTTGTTACTCTCTTTTTTGTTTGGGTCCCATAGGCCAATTGGTCTAAAAGTGGGCGCTAAAAATCTTATTCTTATTCTTATTCTTATTCTTATTCTTCCTCTTCCTCATTTGTTGAATCTCCCTCTAGTTCCATCTCTGGATTCTCCCCTTCCTCTTCCTTTTGCAAAATCCCTTGGACTAGAGCAATTTGCTGCTTGATGTCCAAATCCTTCTAAGTGCCAACATCATTTGTCCCTTGACAGCTTAGGACAATTATGTTTAAGGTGGCCATAATTATTACAATGATAACAAAGGTCCATTTTCTTATCATTATATGAATCTTTAATTTTCCCTCTGCCAGCATACAGGATTTCAGAGTGTTCTTCATGCTTTTTAATTATGAGTTTCTGCTCTAACTCAGTCCTGACCATTAGTTTTGCCTTCTCTCTGTAAAAATTCATCTTATCTTATCTTATCTGTTTTTTGCAACATTCTTGACCAATGTAGACAACTGATCATAATTTGAAAAAGCCCTTGCTATTGTCATTACCTGATGATCATTAGTAATTGTTACCCCAGTTGCCTCCAAATCTGCTATGAGATTATCAAATCTCTGGAAAAACTCTGTCACATCATCCTTTTCATTATACTTCAGTGTTCTGAGTTCTCTATCCAAAACATCAAGCGGTGAAGATGTTTTTGTCTCATATGTCTTAATAAAAAATTTCCAAATGGACCTAGGGCTCATCCCTCTAACTTTCAGCAATATACTAGACCCCAATTTTACAGTGATTATATTTTTAGCCTCTATTAATTTTGCAGATGTACTAACCTCCTTGTCGGGTTACTTCAGGAACTTCGAACTTTCACTTGTTTTCCCATTGCTATGCTCTCTCTTGTTGGAATCATCTGACTTCTTCACTCACGTCTGCATCCTCTCCAACATATGCCAACAATCCTTCTACTTCAAGCACCTCTTTGATTTTTTCTTTCCACACTTGGAATCCTCCTGTTCCCTTAAACACCTCAACTAGACTCAATAATGAAGCACCCAGTCTAATAGTCATGATTAGAAATGCTCTGATACCAAATGAAGAAAGATAATGATTTCTTAGTGTCAAGATCTTATGTTCAACAATCATAGACTAACTAGACAATAAAGGAGACTTCAAGAATAATCATATAACAACTAGATAATCATATAACAATATAATTATTGTATGCAATCAAATTGAATGGTATGAACCATTAGCATATTATTATTGCATTCAAACCTTCGAGAGCCCCAGCCTCATTTACAAATGAGCTATACCAGATCGCAGTTCACATCTCGAACTTCTTCTTCACAATTTATAGGGCCAAATCCAACTGCCTGGTATGGATTCGGTCGTTTAGCAGTTAAGCTCGGCCGCTTCACCGCTCGCCAGACTTGCCATATTCAAACTCGAATTTGGCTCCAAAACAAATCTTGTTTCGATACTTCCTTATCCATAAATATTTCATTCAAGCAATATTGTTAATGGTTATCCCAAATATAAACTCACCATTAACCTTAACCATTAGCCTTAGCTTATTTCTTTATGCAATGTTTCTTTTGGATATGCACTCAACATCTCCAACTTTAGCATGATCTAATTCAACATTCCCATGGCTTGGCAAAAAAGAGTCTAGGACATGCAAACGTTGTTGTTCTTTCTCATGATGATGGCCATCGGACTGGACATATGAGTGCTACCCTTCGACAGCTGACCACCATGGGTTTAACACAAGCAAACGAGCAGCTCCCAACGGACAACCAACAACAAATAAGGGGCGAGGGAACATTGTACGGCTTAGTGAGAAACGAGAATAGAATAAGAATAGAATATGATTTTATCGATCCCGCGGAGACCAACCGGCCTATGGGACCCAAGTACAAAGAGAGGTTAAAGAGAGTATTACTACGAGGGATTAAAACCCTACCCGAAGGGTTTTCGGGAAAAACCTTAGTAGCAATAAGGATGCCGCGACATCTTGCTTATATACATAATCACAAGTCTGAAACAGGTTACTGCTCGGACAGGGGGCATAATGAGTCCCATGGTATCCATTACCTCCCACGAGGTAACCGATCCCAACAAAGCCCTACACGAGGCCGCGGCTTTTCGTCAAGCTCATGCAAGGGCTGATGGGGCCTAACTAATCGAAGCATACCGGTGCCCGGATATGCTCGCGTCGCCGGAAGCCGAGGGCGGGACTTTCATCCTCACGGCTTCGCAGGACAAATCATTGTCCTGCCCCTCACGCGGCTCGAATCCATCTCCCTGCCTCTCAATGCGGAGGTGGTGTGCACTGTCGCGAATGGAAGCAATCACCCCGCTTTTTTCATGGGTAGATGGGTGCCGCAGTAGTGGTGTGGGCCCTCATTGAGCATGGGATTAACTCTGTCGATAATTTGCCACCTTTGACATGTGACAGGGCCTCTGCATCCCAAAAGCTTGGCCATGAAGCAAAGCATCCAAGTACCGCTTCAAGGCCAGGTGCGTTTCCTTCAAATGTATGCTTGGTCCACATCTGATGTATGCCAAGCATTCCATAGCGAGAACCTTGGGCTTGCTTTGTCTTTCCGCCAGCTTTTGAGTCGCAAGGGCCCATCGCCACCGCCAAAGCAAAGGTTGGGCAGCGGGCTTCATCCATAGCCACCACCTTCCGGAAGTAAATAATGTGACGTTCAGTACCAAGCCCTCTGTAATGGAAGGAAGCTGCGTCTCCGGAGCAAGATCGATATGGGACCGTGGATTTCACTCCATTGCGGGCCAAGAAGGCCTACGTACCCTGCTCTAGATCGTTCCCAAGTGGTGAGGGGATATCACCGGCCCCCACACTTCGCCCCATAGAGGGAGGACCGGTTCAACCAAGCCCTCGAACAAGTGTGCACGGTGACCCCATGCCATGCTACGCCCAGTTTGTTGTTTTGCATTGCATCTGGGGGCTTTCCGACTGCAGTGACCCCAGTAACTGATGGATGCATCGGTGTGTGGTAGTGGAAAACTCAATGCCCAAATACTTATAAGATCGAGCCACCTCCACTACCTGCCCCGGTAAGTGAATGAGGGAAGGCGTGGTGCGGGATGATGGGACCAAAGAACACCCTTGTCTTGGCCAAGTTAACTCTCATGTCGCTGAATTGGCGTAAAGTGTCCAAAGCATCCGGTGGCGTTGCATGTCCTCCAGGGGTATATGCGAGCAGGTCAACATCATCGGCATATATGAGTTGCGGATTATGTGGTGCATCAACCGAGCTTCTCGATGCCGCGACTAGCCATTCTTCTAGCTGGTCAATGTACTGAAAGAGCTGGGGATAGAGGCGCACTCTAGCACCCAATGCAACTAATAGCCTCCCGAAGCAGCAGAAGACTAATCGAGCAAAAGCCTCGTGATAGTACGTATATAGCATTTCCGCAAGTCGACGGGGTCCTAGTCGCCTCTCAATCTATCCCACAACTTATCCAGAAGTAATGTCAAAAAGCCTTGCGAAATCCACAAAGCAACAAGACAGAGTTCAAGGCGATTCGGCTATCCTCTATGAGTGTTAGCGCAGAGAAGATATGGTCAAGAATGTTAGAATCCCGAACTGCTGAGAGCGTGAGCACTTCTCCATCCCTTCCTTTAAAAGTGTCAATCGCCGCCAAGAATCCCCGTAAGCAACTTGCAAAGACAGAATCGCCCGACCATAATGGTGCGATAGTTGGTCGGGTCGCGGGGGTCCCCGCTTTGTATATGGTAACAACTCCACCGGGTAGTCCGCCATGGGGGAAGCCTTTTTGCAATGCCTCCCTGAAGAGTGTCAGGAGAATCGGCACCATTGGGGGGGCCCACTTGAGAAGCTCTGCCGCATACCATCCAAATCCGGCCGCCTTCCTGCTAGCGAGGCGGTGCCCATTATGACATCCCCGATGAATGACGGTGCTAGGGGCCTGCCTGGGGAGGTACCGGTGCCCGGCTTCCCATTGGGTCATCAACAAATACCTGCGTATCTCACCCATTGTTCCGGGGTAATATTTCCCGTGGGTCAGGTAAAGCGGGGCTTTTCAAGACCTTTCTCCGTAAGGTCCTAGGGTGGCGTCCTAGAAGACCAAACATCCGCTTTGGAGAAGAGTTGAAGGAGACATGATGTGATAGTTCATGGCCTCCCAAATAATGAGGATACCATCGATCGGATTCACATTGTTCTTGTCATAACATGAGGTTCCATGCTTTCATACACATTGCCGTGAATTTTTCGTCATGGTGCACCGGTACCGAACCGCCCATGCATCGTCAAATTCATAGTTGCAGATGCATTGATAAGAGACGGCATATTGCGCCAAGGTGTGAAGTTAAAGGCACCTCATTGTATGTTGACCATGACCTCCCCCTGTGGCAAAGGAAAACAATGCGGGAAGGAATTATCCCGTGAGAGAGCCATCAATCGCAGACCGAGGCGCAGGGGCCCGTGTCCAAAAGCAAAGCGTGTGTGTTTAGGCCATCCAATGCCAAGACTGGGGATGCAATGCACGGGGCTTCTAAAATGCCTCAGGTTGCTGCTGCCACAATCACTGTCAATATTGCCAAAGTTGCTGCTATATCTACTGTTAGAGCTGGCACTACTGCCCTGCCACTACCAATGCCACTATCACTGCAACTGCTGCTAAGGATGCTAATGTTGGCACCCCTCGGGGTGCTACTACTACTTATGCTACTCCTTATGCTCCTGTACCATGCCATGATGCTGCCCCCCTTGTTGCAGCTCCAAGTCGAAGGGGACCGCCACCTGCCACCTCCAAATAGGAATTGTGCTTGCATATGATCTTCTAGAAGTATAGGGGCTTTTCTTGACAGAAGGGAGATAGACTCAACTCCACCACTGCAGACATAAATTTCATCTTCTTTATGGAGACTTGAAAACGGACCTATCAGTCTATTTGCACTATTCATTGTTCAATGAGTGCTCAGCAAATGGGGACATGGGGATGTTGTCTGCTAACAAGCCTGGCACCGCCTATGTCTTTTGAAGATAGATAGACACCATTACCTATGGGCCGATATCGGCACCTTACACCTTCGTGAAGAACTAAGTTCCATAGCTCGCGGTCCGGCTCCCCAATCACAACCCTTTACTTTTGCTTCCCTACATACATGGTAGAGAACCGTTATGGGCGAGGAGGGATTCAAACCCCCGACACCATGGTTCGTAGCGAACCCTCTTTCTGGTAACATGCTACGTTTCACGTGCAGATTATAACTTCTAACGTTACAACACATAGGCTAGATTGATATGTCAATCTATATGATGACATACAACGATTACAAATAATTGGGTGAAGTTATGTTGCTAAGAGACTTCAATGCATGGGGGAACACAAGGCACCCAAAATTGAATCAAGATGACTTCTTAACCATGGTTTGTTGGTGAAAGCCAAGCATTTAACTAGTACTGGTTTGTGGGCCAAAAAGTTTACAAACTATATTTGGTTATACAACATAGTTCGTTTACATGATCCGATAGTGTGTGTGAAAGCGGACATTATTTTTTACATGGTTAAGTGATTAGTTTCATAATATGGTTCATTTATACAATTGGATACTATGATAAATGAACATAGCATTATGATATGGTAAGTATAAGTTGATCCCTATTCTTACTTAAAGTACATGACATATAATATTGCTTAGGATGACAAGTTTTGTAGTAAGATTTTTTTTTTTTTTTTTTTTTTTTTGAATGAGCGTGGACCTTTATTACTCAAAAGAGTACAAAAAGAGTACATGGGGACTCAAAACCCAAATGGAGAAGATGTCCACTAGAGCAACACTACCCACCACATACATAACATAGAAAAGCAACGAATACATATTTACGACGAGCACTGTTGTTTGTAGTAAGATATTTTACCCCATCTATCTTCTTTGCTTTACAATGGTAGTAATATAGCATGTTATTCTTTGTTTTACAATGGTGGTAATATGACCTGTTATTGTATAGTACATTGTTCCACAGGTATGGTTTGTATGGTGTACAATGTAGTGTTTTATAGGCGTTGTTTTGACACATGACATACAATGGTGGTAGATATAAGAATATGTAGCATTTAATTTATTTAAACATCTTTATGGGACCAAGGAGTCGAATCTTGGGAAATTCAAATCCCTTAAATGACAATCAACTAGGGTGTATGAGTTCATTTTTTCCATACTATGCGAGAACAATCCTATTCGGATAATGGAGTTCATTTCAGTTCTTAAATCATTATAAACCCTTGTCATTCCATGCCACCTAATTCATCTAGTTCATTTAAATTTGAGCAATATTAGTTTCTATCAAAGCAGTAATAGATGTTTGAAGTACATAATCCATCCTAAAACTAGCAAAGGCATGTCATACCCACTCTGATCAAACAAGCATTCACCATTTTGCCTCCCAGACTTGATCCACCTGGATCCACAAAATGAGCATAAAAGATGAGCAGAGGATAAGCAGAGAATAAGAACATAAAAAATTCTCTAAGCATGTGTTACTTCAAATGTATGTTTTACAAAGCTTACAACTACCAAAGCTTACAACTATTATGACTTTAGAGAAGCGGCTATTGCTGCCCCGCCTTCTGGATCAACAGCATGGTTTTGGATTCATGGATTAGAGCATCCCAGTGCCACTACGACCACTCGGGGGGGGGGCTGCCATTGGCAAAAACTCTATAGTTCTGTAAATACACGTCATGTCATTTGCAAATGGATGTAGTTCCCTGCTGTTGTTGTTCAACTATTCTGAAATAATAAAGGAAATGCTGGCATGCATTAAACAATGAATACTACTCATTCTTATTGTAGAATGAAAGCTATCTGCCTAAAAACTACAAGCATAAAATCACATCCACAATTCTTTATTATTCTTGCCACTAAGAATTCTTTACCATTATTTCACTAAAAATGTGAAAGCAGAAATGCATATCCTTGTTGACGCAGATTAAAGAACGTTTTGTAGCCTCCACTGAGAGCAGAAAACCTCCTAAATTCGCTACCCCATATTGCTCGCAAACAACAATTATTGTGGATAAATCATGATTTAGCATCAGATCTGGCAACTAACTTAGCATCTCCATCTTGCCACTGCCGCTGCTTGCCGCTTCACAAGACGAAGGAAAAAAAAAACCTAAATGTGAAACCTAAGAAGGCGTAACCTAAAGGGAAAATGAGAAATCATTTTTCAGTAATGTAAGGGTCACTTTTTATGGGTACCATTCTATCCTAGCATATTCATAAAAATAAGCCAAATTTAAGATTACGAATATATAATTAAAAGCATAGTGACTGAACCTTTGGCACCATAAGTGTGATACAGTGGGTGCCCAAAATGTCCAGATGGCATAACCTTGTTGGTGATACAATGGATGTCTAAAATGTCTAGATAGCATAACCTCGTTGAATGATAAAAATCCATTCAATTCAATTTATAATGTTTTTGTGGTTTGGGCTATAGTGTGATCTCTCAATATTCATAAAATGCTGTGATGATTATGAGCTACAACAGTCCAAGACACATAAATCTTATTCCTTGTAAGAATGAATGGGCCATGTGGCCCTCCCCTTTATTTCTAATATGGCAGTACAATAATTTTCCACTTCCAATGATCCCTCATGCACACCGGCCTTTTTGGGCATACAAAAGGCATCAAAATGCCACAAAGGATTCAAAACTCAAAATAAGTTCATAAATATCTGTAGGCCTCCGTCGCTAATGTTCAACACGACCCCCACATGCCAAGGTTCTCGTAAAACTTGCAAAGAACACTTCCGCATCCATCTTAGAGCAAATCGCAAAAAGAACAAAGAAACCCCTAATGCGAGGATCCCAATCTCGGCACAAAGGCCGCCACATCATTGGCAACACGAGGGCCCACCACCATGGCTAAAGGGCCTTCAACATCGTCGCCCACTTAAAACCCAACATTCAAGACATAAGAGCTGCCCCAACAACAATGACTTGACATGAGAATCCCAGCCCATCATATAAGATATGATCGCAAGATCAAGAAGTCCAACAACGAGCCAATAACTACCAAAAACTAAGATGATCTACAAGAAAACTTCAATAATGCAGGGTTACAACGGGGGGCTACAACTTGGGGAGGGGGGGGGTGGGCGACCACAAAGGGGGAGGCTCAAAGATGGCTGATGAAAATGAGGGGAATGCAACAAGGCTATAAATACTCCAAGGGGGACTCTCTCAACTAGCCTCAAGAAGCGAATTTATCTGCTACTCTCAAAATGCCGATAAATTGCACTTCTAGAGCCTAGTTGCATACAACCAACACAACGAAACAACATGCTGAAAACAGAGGCAGAAAAACAAGAAACTAAGAGAATTAAGGGTACAATGTCACCACTCAAGAACCAAAAGGCAAAGAAAATGAGCACGCAAAGGGGAGCAAGAGACCAGGGCACATCCAAACAACCAGGAATACTAACATGAACTATCCTAAGCTTAACAACTCAACATACCACTCCCGCTCACTTCCAATGAATGACAGGGCTAGAAGACGAAACTAAATGATATGACCTATAGAATACTCCAAAAAAAAATGAAGGCATGTGACCTTCAATCTCCCACGCGAGCACGTGAACACGACTCAAAGTTGACAAGTACAGAACAAGAATATAGAAAGGGTGAGTAATAATGAGTGGATCGACAATTATCAACTCTGCAAACAAAAATATGAGCATCGACTACATGAGAAAGAAAAACAAACTGCTAAGCCTTCAAGAGGGAAATACCCAGAAGTACTGAAGAGCTGCAAAATCGAAGTACCATTGCACAAGTTTTGAGCCCAAAATACTATAGAGCATTGGAGGGGACTAGAAATCAAAGGGAGTCTCTTTAACTTCTACTCTCCTAAAGCAAGTAGGCGATAAAGCAAGAGCCATTCTTCACCTAGCACAAAGGTCATTGTCACTGCGCGACCAACCGTCATGAAGAAAAGTAAACTCTAACTCTAATGAATTGTCAATCGCACAAGTAAAATATGAAGACACTCATGTGTATACGAGACATAAACCTAAGGAGCGAGGAATTTAAGGTTGCAAAGATAGACAATATAAGCTCGAAGCTACGCAAATTGTACCAAAAGACTGGTGCTACAATTGCTAGGGGTTCTTGAAAATCACAACAGGTGAAAACCATAAACTAGACAAACCGAGACTTGGAAAAAGAAAAAGCGAACATCAACAAAATGTACTCTAATAGAACACATAAGGCAAATAAAAAGGATGACTTAAATGGCACAAAGGGCCTCACAACAACACGAGCTCCACGAAGGGAAGCGATTTGACATTTAAGACCTAAAAAAAAAAAGTATAACCAACTACGTGAGAGGGCATCTAAAGAGCCGGGCCACTTTGACAGAAGGGCATTTAATGTGCTATACCATAAACACAAGAAAACTTGAACAAAAGAGGAAAAAGATACATGAACCATGAAGGAGCACCAACTCAGAGAGCTAGATTGATGGCGGTCTTAGGGTCCTTCCAGGGATGACAATCTAGATAAACGTGCAAAATTTAAGAGATGAACAAGAATGGAGACGAATGTTGTTAGGCCTGGGCTCAAATTGACGACACATTTGCATATAAAGGCCAAACCTTCAAATTAATATTCTCGACTACTTGCGAGACATTAAAGGCAAAACGGTACGCCATTACCTATTCTACTTCTTATTCTTCACACTTTGCCAAGCAACGCAAATTCTCATTCCACTTGATATTCTCTATTGCTTGCCAAACAATGAAATGCAAAAAAAACTGACATGTCTTGGCACACTGGGGCCTGCCTAACAATGAAATGCAAAAAATGACAGAGTCTCTTAGCACAAACGTACCTTCCAGTTCTTGACAAACAATGAATAACACCCTTGTTAGCACACCAACTCAAGCGTACCTCTTAAAACTTAATGGAACTAAAGAGGCAACCGAAATGAAACATGCACAGAACAACCTAAATGAACCTAATAAGCTCAAGCTGGAATAAAGACGCCCCAACCATGCTATCATATAATAAGGCAATCTTGATGAAAAAAGTGTGAAAAACAGTCCACCCTCCTAAGCGATGCCAATAGGGTTTTTACATGCTACCCCAAGAGACTAAAGCATCATAGTAAAGACCGAAAGGACAAACTAAGATACAAAAAACAAAGAGCAAAAAGGAGAATGTTACAAATCACAAGGCAGTTACCACAACTCATGCCATGCCAACCACACCTCATGCCAGAGTTGGGAGTACAAGTTAAGAATACTCCTTCCTCTCAAACAGCAAGGCCGTAAACCAAACTGAGTGCAAGTAATAGGCGCCCAGCAAAACTAGCATTCAAGCAATACTAGGAAGTTCTCAAACGAACAATAAAAAACAGTCTTCTTTGGCAGCCTCTATGTTAGCATCTAATGAGAGAACTTCCAGCATCTAATGAGAGAAGTTCCAGCATCTAACGAGAGAATTCCAAAAAGGGAATAATAGGGATAGACTCACAGTCAACATGGAGAGCGAGGCAAAAGGCAGGCAAAACAACAAGGTTGCAAAACCATAAAATTTAGGACAAGAAAATGATAAGCTAAAAACTTCGGATGAAGCCACGACAAGAAAGGTCTTCAACTTCAAATGTTTCCCTAGCTGTTGTATTTTGGTACAATCGTAGCTCCCCAAGCAATATGAAAAAGGAAATGGCAGATCAAAAGTGGACTATCCTTGACCCCAATCCAACAGTTTGGACCTGTGCTTACCGCTGCTTGCAAGTGTACCAGGATAACGTAACCACTACTGCAGGGGTTGCAACAACAAACTATCAAGGCCGTCATGAACAAAACAGAACCACCATAGAAGCGCAAGAGAAGATAATGTAGCCACTGCCATGAGTGTAGTTAATTCTGGAACCATATCTGCAACAAGAACTATCAAAGGCAGCTAACATATAAGATGGTTAAAGTACTGGACATATATTCAGCTAAAGATGGGACACATTTGCGAATGACATATAGTTGTTGCCACTCAAAATGGAGTGTGATTAGAAGTATTGCCACTAAAAATGGAGTAACAAGAAGTGCATATGCCCCAGCCACCAAACCATCCTGCAAAACCTTGAAACGAAACATGTGCAACAAAAGACTAAACGTTTAGAAAATCTTGACACACTGCTGAGAAAGTGAGTTAAATATAACCTGTCTTGAACCTGAAAAGTTGGAAATAATTTGTTTGTATTAAGAAAATAGAATCTAAACTCTCACTGCATAACCCTTTTGCATTACCAAAGGAGCTTTGAAATAGACTGAACAAACTGCGAGTCATAGCTCTAAACCAACAACATAAGCATCCAAAACATACACGAAAACTGCAAATGTATACCTTGCTCAAAATGTTCCCGTCTCCACATCAAATGCCAATCTTAAACACACCAACAGTTGCATCTCATATCCGAGATTTACCGCAATCCCGAAACGAGCAGCCGAGGTTTGCATCTCCTATCTAAGATAGTGCACATCGAACTCCATGCATCTCCTATCTAAGATAGTGCACATCGAACTCCATGCCTATCAAAGAAAGAATTGACGCCTGGCCCAGGAAGGAAAACCAAGGCTACCCGGTTAAGATTGCCCATAGCCTATGTATACCTCTCTGCGGTTTGCGAGCCACCCCCTCCTTAAACATCCGGAGATGTGAAGAATTAAAGAAAGCATGAATTCGCTACTATATCGAGGAGATGTGAGAATTAAAAGAAAGCATGGGCTCACTACATTAGCAAAAAAGCAAAAGGGCTACAAGTCGCACTAGGAGGATAGAAAGAAGGATGTTCCCTAGAGCTCATATGCATTAGGCTAGCTGTCGCTCCATGCCTAGTAAATCATGATTGTGATGCCAAATGCAAGTAATTAACAATCAAGGTTATAAAAACTTCAACGAGTATGGGACAAAGCGGTCGAGTGTCTATAAGCAACAAGGCAACAAATTTTGCCCAACAAAATACTAGTCTAGATACAAAATCAACTATAACTCTAGAGACAAAACCATCAAGGCGTGCACATTGGCGCACAAAAGGTGACAAATCATCACACCCGAGGAACATAGGCTTCATACATGGCATACAAGACGACTCGCATAAGAACAAGGCGTAGACCAATGCAACAACAATAAACAGCTTGAAATTTGTGTTATCTCATCAAGACCACCAACGCAAAAACTCACCCGGGTTGTAGAGCATAGTTCGTGTCTGAAGAAAGCCACTTAACTTGACTCGAAGTTACAAAAGAGCAAACTCAAATGACATTACGGCCGGGCTAGGCATAATCCATATTGGGCAACGCGGAAAAGGGGAATAGACAAAAACCAAATACTACCTCGGCCAAATTGCCTCGGGCTAACATTGTGCATATTCAAACTTCATGCCTTGGCGATGGTATCATGTAATCGCATGAAAGGGAATAGATTACAAACTCGGGAATTAAGATCATAAAGCACAACTTCCTCATATGCACGGTAAGTAAGTTTAACTAAAGAATAACTTCGGGATGTGTGAAATTAACTAGAAGTCCGGGGCGGGCGGGGTCTATCAAGCCCTAGACGGCACCCATAAAACATGAATTCACAAAGACCAGAGAAAATGGGCTTCATAGGCACGGGATACTAGAAAGGACACGTAAGAACAAAACTTAGATTAATTGTACCACAAACAGCTTGAAAATTCTGTTTTATCATCGAATATCACCACCACAAAACTAAGCATAGGAACAACTGTAGACCAATGCATCACAAACAGCTTGAAATTTGTGTTCTTTCCTCAAATATCACCACTACAAAAACTGAGTTAGGCTGTAGAGTATAGTTAGCCACACAGATGAAAACCACCTAACTATACTCAAGCTACAAACATGCAAACTCCAAATGACATTATGTCAAGCTCGGTATAAACCATACTCGGCAAAGATAGAAAGGAACAGACGAAAATTCAAAGATTACATCTAATTGAAATTACCTCTGGCTGAGATTGAGCATATTCGAACTCCATGCCTTGGCGATGATGGGGCCACGAGCATCCGAAGCGAGAGCGGATCCGCGAACATGGATTAAACCCATGAACTCGACTAAGAAGATGGAGAAACTAGTAAAGAACAAGCACAGTCCAACCCAAATCGAATTTCCATAACCCTAAGTCTGCAGCCGTTGTTCATCTACGATCGAGACAAGAAGCAAGGTATTGACCACCGCGTCCTTCAAAATAATGAACTCAACTACTGTGGCAAGCGGTGCTTCCCGAGTCAAAAATGACAACGTGAAAAGAAAGCGAAATAGCAAACGCATGGGCTAAAGGCAATCCTTCTCGGTAGAAATTAAAACTTGCAAATTCTACTAGCATGCTATGAGGCGCCCAAGAATCGGTAGCAATCGGGCACCAAAACGACTCAGTGCAATGCATACAAACCAAACTGGGAAGAGACTCTCAAGAGGCGTCTGACGTCACGACCACAAAGGGGAGGCTCAAAGGCATTGATAAAAATGAGGGGAATGCAACAAGGCTATAAATGCTCAAGGGGACTCTCTCAACTAGCCTCAAGAAGCGATTTATCACGCTAATCTCAAAACCGGATAAATCGCACTTCCTTGTAAAGAATAAACTTGATTTATGATCTTGAGAAGTAAACTTAATATGAATTCACAAAACTTCGAACCTTGTTCTAAAAGCAATACAAAACAATGCAAGAGAAATAAGCCTAAGAAATGATGTCGAGCTAGCTTTGGCGCTCTATACTCATTCTTGTTGTTAGCATTTTTGTAATCTATATTTGATGAGTAAGGAAAATGACATGGACCTTAGTACGCCACAATGCGGGGCTTTTGTATATTTTTTTTTTTTCCACTTTGCATCTTAGGTTTAGAAATGTTATCTTGCATTTTCCTCATGAAATTATGCTAAATGCAAACCCGTGCAAATTTATTTCTTTACTAGGAAATTGGCCCTTTGTTGGTGGGCTTTACGTGTGATTATACCAAGGCAGTTCAAGTATGAAAAACATTCCCGGTTGTTTGAGCAACTTCCCATGTTCAAAATGCGATTACATGGGAACTTTAATTTGTGATCGATGGGACTTGCTATTCAGTCCATGCAAGCTGCCATGGCATTGATTTCATGCCCTCATAGTATGCTAATTATAGTCTGTACCTCTGAACCATCTACATTTATGCATGTATTGTTCTCATTGTTGTTTTCATTGACATCAAATAGTAATTTGTGATCGTAGTATGGTTTTGGCTTGGTTTTGGTTTTGGTTTTGGTTTTGGTAAGTGGTTTGCTTGGCATATCATACATATTGATGAGCCATTGCTAACAACAATGTTATAGATTGCTTCTTAGGAAACAAAGATGCTTATACACTGAAGCTAAATGTAAGATACATTTCAAATAGCCACACGCAATTGCTAGAAAAATTAGATTTCAATTTGGAAATGTACAACTATTATTATAACAATCGCCATAAGTTAATGAAGCCAAGTCCCTTGTCCATATCAAAAGGATCAAAAGCGCCATGGATTCACGCCCCTTAGACCATACACGTATACATAAGCATGATAATAAAAGTATTTCGCTTGATTGTTCACAAAGAGTGGGGTAGTAATGTGTTACATTAAAATATGAAACATATACCTGATATGTGTAGTATTATTTTAAAGTATATTTGTTCAACACTCGGAGCACAAACCACAAAGATGTAAAAAGTTGTATTTGATGCATAGAGATTCTAAAAATCCATCGTCGATGGCCTTTTTGGAGTGGAATTATATCTATTCTTAAATACAAAGGTATATACATCTATATTCTCTACTACATTAAATATTTAACCTTAATAGATGCAATACAACAATCACTTTTGCAGCATATTTTCTCATCCCTGGATCATGAAACACTTGAAATAATAATTTGCTTTGTAACTGCCATTATAAATGAGCTAAATCAAAGATCATGATCTTTGGCACCCGAGACAGACCAGAGTTCACATACAAAGGGCAGATTATGGAAAATGTTGAAAGCTACAAATATCTTGGATTAGATATCACCTCCAACTATAGCTGGAAAAATTGCGTAAGTAGAAGAGCATCCGGAGGGAAAGCTGCGCTATACAGCATGCTGGCAAAATGCAACCGTGCTTCACTCACACAATGGGGTTTGAAGAAAATCTTATTTAAAACTTTGGTTCAAACAGTAGCATTGTATGGTGTCCCCATTTGGGGGCCTGGAATCTCACCACGCATGTGGAAGCAAATTGAAGGGGTTCAGAAAATGTTCTTGAGAGAAGAACTGGGGATCAGATCCCAAATCCCATATGCTATCATCTTTGGCTGAAGTGGGCATGTTCCCACTGGAATTGGAAGGTCTATACCAAGCAATTAACTTCTTTAATGAGAGTCAGGGGCGACACCGCGGACCGATTATCCCATAAAGCCTTGATAAATTCGCACCGGGATGGAAGACAAATCTGGCGGCATGGGCGGCAAAGTGGGGTGTGGATGAATCGAATTGGCCACAAGACAAAAAAAAGAGGCAAGAGTTTTTCTTTGGAAAGATTGGCAATAGATCATCTATGGGCTGATCACGGAAAGCACACATGCCCATATCCGAAACATGATTAACCACATGGATCCATATGAGTGCCAAAAGTATCTACAAAGGGCATACCAAAAATACAAAGCGGTGTTGGCAAGGTATGCGAAACGGGATCACATAAATTAGAGATTGAGACCGAGCGATGGTTAAAGACTCAGTTGAATCCGATTATGTAAGATATGCAAGGCAGGGGCAATCGAAGATGAACACCATGTTTTCATGCACTGCCCAGAATACGCCTACATCAGATCTAATTTTGGGATATATGTAACAGATCTACACTCATTGTTCTCTCTACCAACATTGACATTAGGACCATATATAAAAGCGGTGGATGCACAGTTCATTATTACAAAAATTGTAAAAAGAAAGTTCATGTGCTCCATGGTCTTTCGAGGCCCAAGTGAGCATTAGATATAAATTAAATTAAATAAATGTTTCCATTTACATTTCGGCGCTACATAATAGGTTTACATAATAAGCAATAGTGATCAAACATAAATTTCACAAACATACATAAACCTGAAGACTCCTCTCACAAACATAAATTTCCTTGCTTCGAGTTTTACCATCCTCATGGCCAGGCAACATTGCCATAAGCACAACATGTACCTTGAAAAATGCTTTTGGGAAAAGGATATAGATAGGGTGCAAGAAGAAAATAGATGCTTATTTTAACCTTGAAGCAAATGGGCGGTGGCAATGGCAAATTTAAAATATTAGCTAGATCACATCTTCTCTCATTAATGACCTCCTAAAACATTTTGCAACGTCTTATTTTCTCAATCAAACTGAGTTGCAACTCATCTCTTGGAGCTGATATTATATCCTCAAGCTATTATTCAAATAGATCCACCATTAGAACATATAAATTCATACTAATTGGATTCTATCCTCTCATTCTTGATTGAAAATATTCAGCAAGCTAATTTAAATAAGCTCTTCCATTGCAAGCACTTACCTGCACGTATTTTCTCATGTTAATGCTAAATGACATTTCCCTCTTTTTATAATGACGAACTTAAGGAGAAGTTAGTCCCTCAGCGAAAAGACAGAATTGATATTCTCATTCATTGATACATTCAGTATTAGTATGCAAATATTTGATTATTCCCACAAGACACAACAAAACTATATTTTTTTTTTTTTCTATGATAACATTTTATAATGCTCATGATATTGCAGATGGCATATTCGTCATACATTCCTCTATCTTCGTGTGTCAAAAATATGCTTAAGTCTGAGAAAAGATCTTGAGCGTACACTTGCCAATGTTCCTAAAAAACAATGTGCAATTTGCACCAAGATTCAAACTACCTTTCTATAACATATGTAGTGCTTATTGATGATGACAACTGTAATCTCCACCTAAAACTGCTATGCCATTGTTTATGGATAATGCAGATTGATCTTTTGTATCTAGTGGTTGCATCCTTCCTCAAACCCTGCAACCAGAAAATGTGGATTGACTGAAACGAATCAGTCATTTAAGATGGAGGATAAATCTAGACATCCAAGAAGAGTTAGAAGGCATGCGTCATTTAATAGATACCAGACGCAATCTAATCCAATGAAAGGCATTAACTATCCAGAGCCTAAGTTCACAAGAAGCAGAGATCACCTTCTATCTAAGCATTTTGAAAAAATGATGGAGGAAAACCTTATCTACAGCATCCTATATTATGATAAAAAGACAGCAGACACAACATGCAATATATAGTAAAAATGAGAGCTCAAAGTCCATTGCTATTTGAATGTACAAAAGCTATAACTTCATGCTAAAATGACACAGGGTTTCATGTTTCATGCAGGAACTATATTTTGCATGATTGGTCCTTTTAAAAAGGTGTGAGTATCAGAAGAATTGCGAACCTATAGAGGAACATTTGTGAAGGAGATCAAGGGTTTTGGCAAATAGAAATAACATCCTTGCCATGACAGATTCACCTTACCATGACAGATTCACCTTACCATGACAGATACATCGTGCAGACATGCTCCTTTCACACAAAACCATAAAAACTCTAAATCTCTGTATAATGCAAGACTGTTCATTGAAAAAGCATAGACATAGAAGTGGTTGTATAATTGAAAATTTGCCCCTAATGGAACCAATTTCGCATTTGTTACTCCAGTTCCAGACAGATCAACAAAGTCCAAGCTTTTAAGTGTCGTTATCTTAAGAAAGGATTCGGGAGATCTGCCCTTTAGCTTGATTATTAGAAACATCCAACTGCATCAGCTAGAAAAACCAACTGCATCAAGCTAGAAAAACAGCCATTTAGAAGGCAAACCTGGAGAAGAATCCACTAACATTAAGAAACTCTAGCTCTAAAATCATAGCTAAATCTGTCCCGGAATGAGGAACAGAGCTAGTCGCTTAGCCAGACTTAGGATATCAATTTGGATTGCGAGAATTGAAGACATATCCACAAAGAAGAAAGCGGAGCTGCAGTCGTTAAAGAGTGCAGCTTGCTTGCAAAGTTCAGTGTCTGCTGCCTTGGATGCAAGATTTGAAATGGACCTTTCTAAGTTTGAGGGCTATGAGGACGTTCCTGGTTTTGAAGGGGCAAAAACTAAACATCAAGACGACATCCCTGGTGAACTTAATTCAAAACTAAATATCTTGACAGAGTGGCAAATGCTCTGAGAATATATAAATTGCTTTCCATCACGACCCATCGGGGGCTTATACAATCTTATGATGTCCCCAATTATTATTTAAAATCATGTTCGGACCTTAAATGTTTAGAAAACTTAAACACGTCCATGCATATATCTTGAATAACCAGTTTTGCACTAAGGATAGTTCGTACTGCAGTACAACATGTCCTCTACAATCTCAACTTTATTTCCTACTTGAAGTTTTAAATAGTGACATAACATAAGTATTTCTGGCTTTTAAGGGAATTGCAAGACTAACCTCAAAATGTAGAGAAAGAGTAGAAGGAGATGCAGAATATATCCAATAGGTAAAACCATTATGCCAAATTAGAATTCAGATGCATTAGAAATGCACATTAGACTTCCAGCTTCATAATTAGAAATGCACATTAGAATTCCGACTTCATAATCTTGATTCTTATTCCATTAAAAACGGAGTAGAGCACTCACCCTACACCTCCACATTGAGTACGAGGTAGAAGGACTAACGTGAGTTCAATTGATTCTTCCGACCAAAGGCAGACCACATCCTGTTAATCCATTTCAATTAGACTCTTGAGCAGGAGTGGCAAATGCTACAGAATATATAAATTGATTCCCATCACAAATTGTATGTCTTTAGGAAAGAAATGCCGCATGCCCATCAGGGGCTTATACAATCTTATAGTTTCCCCCACTTATTATTTAAAATCATGTTCAGACCTTAAATGTTTAGAAAACTTAAATACGTCCATGCATATATCTTGAATAACCAGTAAAAGAAGGGGCATCTATGAACCTTTAGGTAATCATGTTATTGGTCGTGAATCGGCGGGTCATTTCCTTCATTACATCGGCAAAACATTCCATTATCAGATGTTTTTGAGAGATATCTGATCTTAAAAATGTCAAAACCCGTGGAAAGTTTTGAAAACATGGCGATTGTGAGTCGAGGAGATATATCGGAGCGAATTTCCTTTGTGTCAGTAGTTTCACAGATGGGCTAATTTCCTTTGTGTCAGTAGTTTCACAGATGGGCTATGGGATGAAGACTTGAAATTCAAAACCCGTGTTTTTACAAAAATATCGACATGAGTTTAACACGATGCTTTGCTATGGAAGGTTGAATTTAAAGAGCATAAATGAGACAACTGTGGGTGGCCACAACATTTCGAAGCAATCGATGAGGTTTCCCTTGAGAATGAAAAGGAAAGAATGCTTGGTCCGAATGGACATTATTTGGTGAGTGGTTTTCGTTGGCACATCCGATAAGTCAATGGAAAAGATCAAGAAGACTTAATGGCTGTGGCGGATATTCAAGCCACAACATTCCATACTCCATCAATTGCATTTGACCAATTCTTCCTCAGCCTTTTCAAGGTTGTGACATGTTATGCAAGCGTTAAGGCTTACAAACATTAGCATTCTTCTTCTTTGTCCTTCTTGATACATTTTTACCTAACCGACATGGCGGATGAGAAGTTTGAATCCTACGCATTAGAATATATGCTCACAAGTTCTACTCTAGTATTTCTATTAGCAATCTGATATGGACATATATGTGGTGCAGTCACAAACTTTCTACCCCATAGGTAAGTAGCTTATTCTAGTTTCTCTAGTTTCTCATCTTAAGCCTATACCCATCCGTTTTTATCATTTTTTTAAACATATTGGAAGTGCAAAGTTTGGGTGATAGAACGGATAAGCATAATATTTAATCAAAGTCATATTCTTCATCAAACATAAGAGCATGTTGGCTTGTTATGTCTTTGAAGCTTATCAAAGTAGTCCAAATAGCATCTTGGCATTTCATGTGCCTAACTTGTATAAGTGATGATTTACTTGTACTATAGGCTTGTTATTCTTTCCTTCTTTACAACTAAGCACATCAAGAAACCCAAGCAATGAAAGGTGCTAGGCGGCAAACACGCCCAAGTCATTTTTCGTAGTTGAAGGTTATCTAGATAGGATGCTTGCTCTCTTTTCATTTAAGCTGGTTTGCACTTGCTTCATAATTAGCATTCTCGTGAATATTTTGCCAATTGGGTCCTTAATAAAGAACTTATTAAGTGGTGGTAATGATTCCTAGTTATGCAAGCGATAGCTCAAGATTTTTAAGATGACCTCCGTCCATGCATATATCTTGAATAACCAGCTTTGCACTAATTAATGATAGTTAAATCATTGCAATACATCATTTCCTCTACAATCTCAACTTTATTTCCTACTTGAAGTTTTAAATAGTGACATAGCATAAGTATTTACGGCTTTTAAGGGGAATTGCAAGACTAACCTTAAATGTAGAGAAAGAGTAGAAGGAGATGCGGAATATATCCAACAGGTAAAACCATCTTGCCAAATTAGAATTCAAATGCATTAGAAATGCACATTAGAATTCCAGCTTCATAATTAGAAATGCACATTAGAATTCCGACTTCATAATCTTGATTCTTATTCCATTAAAAAGCGGAGTAGAGCACCACCCTACACCTCCACATTGAGTAGGAGGTAGAAGGGCTAACATGAGTTCAATTGGTTCTTAGACCAAAGGCGGACCACATCCTGTCAATCCACTTCAATTAGGCTTTTTTCTCTAACAACAAATATATGATTAAAACCCTCACTTTTTGATCTACAAAACTACCGCTCTACAAACACATGTAAAATCAATGAGAAGAAAGACTACTACCTCATGAATCTTTGATCCATTCACGCTAAAGCTTCAGGAGCCCATTTCGCCAAAAAACAGACACGAATTTGTTGGTGCTTCCCATTGTTGTATCAAACTGTCAAATTTGCCCCAGGATTTGCCTTCATAGTCTGGGTTTTGTTTTTTAAGAAATACCCCTATTACATTGATTCTCTGCAGAGGCACAATAGAAGCGCACCAAAAAAACCCAAAGTGGCTCGATCTTTGCATCATTTCCGCCATGGTGTCACCAGATTATATGCGCAAGGAAACACCGCTCTAAACTTTTAGGCGTTTAGGGTAGGATGCCCATGAATGGTCCATTTAAGATTTCTGACTGCTTATGGATCACATGTCCATCAATTAACTAAGAAATTTACTTCAATTGAAAGATCAAGAGATGGACTATACTGTGGCATTTTATTTTAGACAAATGATTGACTCTCTTCAAAGTTACAACATATCAAATCGGAAGGAGTCACGAAAATTTAAATGGACTGTTTGTTGTGCCGATTTGGTACACGCATGGTCTACAATTGGTTCACTATTTGTCCACGAGATGGTTCAGATTATATCTAAAATTGGTGCATGTTTAGACCATACATAGTTCACATACTTGCCTCAATTTACATCATAAATGACCACAAACAGTTCACTTGCAGCTTGTAATTTTTCAAAGGATCTTGCATTATAAATTCAACAAATGAGAAAAGAGGGAATTGAACCCTCAATTACCATTTTTCTCACCTGCACACATGCTAACTTTAAACTATTAGTAACAAGGAGGCTGAAATGTTGATTGCAATCCCATTCAATTTGGAATGCAATCAGCAGTTCAACCTCCCATGAAAGCATCTAAAAACTTCAAAAAGAAGACACGCTTTAGGCTATCGAAAGCTGCTGAATCAAGACTACAAAGAAACATTCAATGTTATAATAGATATATAATAATAATCTTGAAAGTACAACGAGAGATCTACCTGCTCAAATATGCTTCCATTCCAAAAACTTTCACTTCACATAATCATCACTATAAAGAGAATTAACAGATCTCATTCTTTTTGAGGTCCTCTTTTCTATAAAAGTTTGGTTTTCAGTATGTCCATGGACAGTTTCATGACTGTCTTCAAGGCCATCGGGATCGATGTCCAGTATCATGTTCAAATTTGGTGTTCCTTCATCATCTTCCAATGGTCCATCCTACTCAATCAAAAAAGATAAAGCAATCAGCTACTGAATAAACCAAAATGAGTTCACAATAATAAAAACCTAAGAAAAGAACTTGAAAAATACCTGTGCATCAGCAAAAGCATCTTCATCTTCAGATTCTCCAAAGTCTTCATCACTAACATCTGATTCCTACATTTAGAATCATAAAAAATGTTCAAATTTCAGCAAGAACTCAAATAAAATTTGCAAGTAAGCAAAAGACTAACCTGATATTTTGCCAGTCTCTTTGCCCTTTTTGCCTTTAACCGTGCCATAGCTTCAATCCTAGCTTGCCTTGCCTCAATAGATGGGTGATTCCTTGGCCCAAACTGTGTAAACCCTTTATTCCTCTTGCTCTCCCTTATTCTTTTCCTTTCTTCCTTTTCTTTCTCTTTTTGTTGCTTGATTTCTTTTTTCTTCTCTTGCAATTCCTTCTTCCTTTTGGCTGCATCCTCTTTTGCCTTTTTTCTTTTTTTGCTTTTTGAAGTTCATCTTGTTTCATTTTTTGAATTACCTCTGCCCCTAATAGAGTGCCTCTAATATCTTTAGGAACAAACGTCCTCCTTTGCTTATTACGTCCTCTTTTTTCTGGCTCTTTGTGCTAGTTCTGGCTGGCTCTTTGTACTGCCCTTTGCCCATGCACATTGTCCTCATCACTTACATTCTGCACTTCATCCTCTATATTAATTTCTTCAACTTGATCATTCTACACTTCTTCTCGTGCTGAGACCAAATCATTAAGGACTAATCCTATCCCACCCAATTACAGTTTGAACCATAGTACTATCGAGGAAAGGAAATATACTGTTTTTTTTAAATATACGTTTTTTTTTTTTTTTTTTTTTTTAAACCTGACATGATATTGCTCCTAGTCAAGGACTGGTCTAAGGCCTCTCTCACCATTGAAGTTAGATCCTCTTTTGGGGGCTCCATCCAATCATTCTCCATGCAATACTTATGTCTAATATTCCTAAATGCTTCCTTAAAAGATCTATAACAAGAAACATCTAAAGGCTGCAATCAGGAGAAGTATGTGGGGAATTTTTGAATGTGAATGCCATGTCTTTGCAGCAAGCTTGCCGGGTTTTTAAGGTGACATCACGATCTATGACCATCAAGAATTAGAAGATGTGGATTAGTAGGAGAAACTCCACGGTACATTCCTTCTAAAATGCTCAATCCAATCCTTGAAAATATCATTGGTCATCCATGCCCTTTTTTGCATAGAAATAGCAGCTTGGGGTTCACATCCTTCTAGATACTCTTGCCTAGCTCTTATACCTTTCAAAATATATAAATTAGGAAGTCTCTCACCTGCTGCATTGACACAACATAAAACAATGATCCACTCTACATTGCATGGTTCTCTCGAAATTTTGCTTGGCCCCTTCCGCTATAATTGACACGACTTCTTTTCATGCTTCAATTCCCGATTCATCACAATTCCAAACATGAGTTGCATCAAAACCAAATTCATTGTAACATTCTTGTAGCTGGTCATAAAAGGCATCTAGAGTAGGCCTAGAAAGAGCTAAAGCACGAGCATTATCCATTACTTGTGCTCTTCTAAGAGCCAATTCAGGATGCCGGCCTTTAAACAATCTCCACCATTTTTGGCCAGGAATACCATTTTTAAATGGTGTTAATCTGCCTGCACAAATCTCCCCAACCTTCTGCCTCAACATAGTAACTGTCACACACCCTGACCTTCAACAACCTTTTGAAGGCACCATTCAATAAGTTCACTTTCCTCTCTATGAGAGAGAACTCATGGTTTCTTCCCACACTTTGATTTTGAAATGGCAAAAATGTGATTTCTCAAAGTTGTATGAGGAATGCCATGACGTCTAGCAGCCTTTCTAATAGGATACAGACCAGATTCTACATCTTCTTTTGCATTGTTGAGAGCCTCAATAGACCAACTTCCTCTCTTCATATTCCTGACAATCTTCTTTGTTGGTCTCTTGGATTGATGAGTTCCAGAAGCTTGTAAACCAGGGCATTGATCAGGGGCAAAGGCATTTACTCTAAAACTTCTGCAGTTCCTTGGCCATTGAGGAAGAACTGCAGTAGGAAAAATAGAGGCATCTATTGGTTGCCTGCTAATTCCTCCAAGAACTTTAGCAGCAGCATAAGCAGAGGCATCTGTTGGTTGCCCAGCAGAAGATCTTGTTCTTCTAGCCATGAAGATAGAGAAAAGAAAGGAATGAAAGGGAAAGAAGGCAAGGACGAGTTGGAATGGCCTAGAAGGAAGTTTTTTTATAAAAGATTCAAAGGTCCTGATTCTTCCAGCAGAGCAGAGCAATCCTAGCCAAAAGTTATGGATTAAGGAGCTGGCATAAGGAAAACCATTGATTATGTGGAGGGAAGCATGTGGAGGGAAAAATCTTGAATGAGCATAGGAGAGGGAAAAGTCTTGAATGTACCTAGCTCATGGAGGAAAAATCCGTAAGCAGTCATTATACCTTCAAGAACTGGCATGCAAGACCTCAAACAAAAATTATCATTCTACAAAACCTTTGAGCTTCTGAAAATATGAAGAAAAACAGAAGGAATAGGTTAGAATCATAACTTTTTGTCCATGGAATCAGCAACAACTGGATCGAAATGCCTCTATCTGTGCTCCATAAATGGGCAAGCAACGGATCAAAATGGATACTAACTGCACCATCAGATGGCCAAGCAAGAACTATAAAGGAGTCGTTGATGAACCACCTTCTGGCAACTTGCAGACAAGCGGATCATCCAACGGCAAAAGCGTGCTCCAAATTAGGGCTCCGGTCATTCCAGATTAGGGTTGTGGCTGTTTAGGTTATGGGAAAATTGTAAACGACATTAGAGCAAATTTCGGCCATGTCATCGGGCAACGTGGCGGACCAAAAAATGGGGCTTGTTCCAACAACGGACGGTCTACCTATAGTTCATACGTTTTTGGTATTCTTTTTCTCTGCACCCATATCCATTTGCATTGAACAGTTTTTTAATTGCCATACGTGGCACCCTTTCAACGGTCTTATGTGGCACCTTTTAGCAGTATGCCATGTGGCGCACACTCAGCCATCCATGCAAGCAAAAGGACAATGACATAATCTAGGCCGTCGATAGAGGCGGAGGGACATTGGGACGATCTCGGCCGTCGATCGGATGGACAGACAGACGCCACGGTTTTATAATATAAAGATTTTTTTAAATCAATATATGTGCTTAATTATATATTCAGGATCTTTCAGGAAAATAAATCTGTAACCAAAGTCAAGGGTTCAGTTTCCACCCATTATTATTGTGATACCTTTTGCAATCATGTCTAAATTTGAATGTAGGAAAATCGTTTAAATAATTTGCATCTTGATGTGCAAACAACAGTAAAACATGCGCTTTGTTGTTTAAATTCTTGGCACATGGTTTTCAATAATAACATGTAGGTTGATTTTTGTGAGAAGATGATTTAGGTGAATAATACATAAGATGATTTTGTAAGTGAGAAGATTGCTAAATAAGTTGTGAGTGATTGTCATTTTCATATTCTCTAAACAATAATAAATATTTCATGGTTATGTGAACAATGGTACATATGTATCTTGGAAACATACCTTATGTGATAGGCATGGGATACTCTTGCCTTGGTCTCGGGGGAAAAAAAAAAGATTCTCCAAAGAATCAAATGGGACCAGTTCCGACTAGTAGGAATTGGCCGAACAGGTAGGAAAGTGAGTGTCTTCGTGGGGAGAGAGCTCTAATCCGGCAGAAAATGGCCCCAAACTATGCAGTACCTGCTGGGAGATCTCGAAGGAGGGGTTTATTTTTTTGTGGTACAACAGGCCAGGAGCCAAACTAGCGTAAAACTATCTTCAACCGCTATGACAGAAATTCAATTTTTGCAAGTCTAAACCGAGTTCCACTGTCATGCATAAAAATCCGTCATGTGTCAAATCATCTAATTTATTTAGAAAGGCAAGGTGTTGGACTTTTGTGCCCAGAATGCCGTATGCGGCCCTGCATGCAGCATCTCCTCACCCCATATGCCAGATTCTCATTTCAATATTCACGTCTAAACATTTGAATCTCTAAAGAAATCAAAGTCCCATAAACAATTTGGTCTTCGTGAATGTTAAAAATCAATTCGGCTCCTTCACAATGTATGCAAATATTAGAATAGAATAGAATAAAATAGAATTCTATTCGATATTATATTATCATGAAGGAAGAGGAGATGTGATATCACTATAACATCTTTATTGTAACATCTTCATGAGGATTATGTCCAGCCTTATACATATTTTGGATGTAGAATTTTAAATCTAAAGTAGGAGAAATATAGTAGATACAACGTTTTGTTTTGATTTAATTGCTTCACTTATTCTCTTAGTCTTTGTTGTTGACCACATGATACATCTATGCCCTTCATTATCTATCTATTACATCCATCCATGCACTCCATTACATCCATCCATTTCACGCATGCATGAGTAATGCCCGGCATCGCCGGGCACACGTGGCTAGTACCCATTAAATACGTCTATCACCTGTGGGCTAGACTGCGTCAACTGGGGCTCCCGTCTGCGAGAATGCCATATCACGGGTTGTATGAGAGTTGTTTTGGCGGGGATCGTGACAGGCCAAGCATTCAAGTAGTATCGGGTCCGGCAGGTTGCCCCTCACCAACACTTTTGGCCTCTACATTGATCGGTTAGAGCCCCGGCTTCGCGAGCATGGGGATGGCATACAACTTTTGCACCGTGTCATCCGCCCGGCTCATCTATGCGGACGATATTGGCCTCTTTGGCCCACACCGAAGCTATCTTGATCTCACGGATGCCCTAGACACATTTTATCGACTCTGGAGACATGCACGTGAATCGGCCAAGACCGGTGGTTCTCATATCCTCTTCACGTCACCCCATGCCTCCTGCACTCACATATCGGGGGGCGGCTGTGGACGTCCAGCCCACCTACAAGTACCTAGGGTGGAGTTCCCCTCCTGCTCTCTTTGGGGCGTCTGTAAGCAGGGTAATGGTGTATTGGGAAGGCGCTTTTATGCCATGGGAACAGCGATCCCCGAGGCGAGCTCTATGATTGGGGCCATCGGTCACATCATTTTGGGCCTTTGGTCTTTGTCAGCCATGCGAGAATTGAGGCTTTGGGGCGGTCATCTCTTTGGCGACACAGGAATGACTTGGGCGGTGTCAGGAAAGGCATTTTTAGCGCGGGCACTTAGGGTGAAACCTTGAGTCCCCTATCGGTCTGCTGCTGAGCCCCGGATTCGCTAAGCTTCAGCAGGCGTATGATGAACCACATCGTCTATTTTCGGCGGTTACTATGGGTGATGCTCGGCTCCCTTTTACCCTTCTTGTGGCAATGGGTGCGGCTCAGGACTGTTGGAGGGCTAAAGAATCGGTGGTTACGCCGCGGATGGAGCGTCGGGGAACCTGGGATCGTGCGAGGTGGACACATCGACCCGTCGTGACAACTTCGCGGGAGTACTGGAAGCGGCTTGCTTCCTTGGCAAGCTCACGGGACCGGCTCTAGAAGCGGTCAAAGCGGCCCATTACAAAGGGAGCACATCAACCCGTGTTAGCGGGGCCTGATCTACTGCGTTCCCGGTGCGCCTTTGGCGGACTCATTGCCTCCATTCGCGCGAGTGCCCACCATCTTCACATCGAGGCCGGGCGGGTGGATTGGGAGCCGCCCGGGGCCGGGCTTTGTCGATCAGCGTCAAACGGATGCCATTGAGGATGGAATTATCCACACTTTCGAGTTGCCGCGTTCGGTCGAGATCCGGGCCAAATCGGCCTCCCTTAATGCGGTAGGACTTGCCCGCTACATTTCGATGAACCTGCCGTCGATCGTGCCGCAGGTGTTGTTACATTTAGGAAGTCTTGGGGACTGCGAGGTCACCTTTGCCCCCATTTGCCCGTGATTGGGCACTTCTGGGTCGCGATGCATATTTATTATATATTTAGGTGTTTTGGCATTTTATATGTTAGGGCGGTTTGTCGGCACGGTGATTCTTTCGCCACGGTTTTCCCTCGAAAACTTCGAGGCGGGGTTTTTAATCCAGAGGCAAGAATCCGCTTTGTCGTTTTATATTGGGTCCCATAGACCGATTGGTCTCCGTGGACGATAAAAAATTCCTTCCTTCCTTCCTTCCTTCCTTCCTTACGGATAATTTTATGTCAAACAATGGAAGAAGTTGGGTTAATGCTAGATCGGGCACCTAGGTATTTGTGGTCATGAAATGAGAATATAATGGCAGAAAAGGTTCTAAGGAAACGTGTGACTTGTGCAAAAAGATGTGACAATTAAAGCATCCACACGAGAGTAATGCAAAGCATGTCATGTCCACAAGAAAATAGGGGTTGCTCGTTGAAGTTATGGGGACCCTCATGGTACAAAAGAAGGGTGGTGTGGAATCTCATTATTGAAAACATGATTAAAGGAGTAGTGAATTAACAAAGTTCTACCGTAAGTATGAATCTTTTGATTCTTGTGAAAATCACCTTTAAGTTATGCAATCATTCTAAGTCGACCCTTAAATAGATTAGAGCTGCTTTTCTCCCTTGATGGGTTGCTGCTTTTCTTCCTTGATGGGTTACTACACACTATAGGAACACATATGGCATAAACTATAGGAACACATAGGAATAGAATAGAATAGAATTACTGTGCAATAATGAGCTAAATGTATAATTAAGCATCATTTCGAGCATTGGACTCTATTTTGTTGTAAATCTGGACCATTATGTTCTATTCTACTCTGTTATTATGGTGTATATTCTAAATGATGTGTGTCCTAGATAAATTGGTCGCCAGATCCACATGTTGGGGCCTCTGTGTGTCTCTAGTTTTGACTATGGTTATTTATTATTTGGGCGCCCATGATTTTGAAATATAAAATATGGTTGCGCCTAAGGTTTTGGAATAAAAAATACAGGGATTAGAACCTCCACCAAAATAGTTTGTCCTAATAAGATTTCGTCAAACCATTACAACCATTAGGCTAACATAGTAAGTTTTTTTTTCTCTTTTTCCTTAAATAACCCATTCAATTGTTTTAGGGGTTTGGTTTATGAGCATCCAAATCAAATCTCTCTAGAAGCCCGATATTGTGTTCCATATTTGATCCATGATGATTCACGGTAAAATGATCCTCAACCAAATGAGCATGCGAGTGCTTTATACTAAATCTCCTCGAGCACTTGACTTAATCAACATGATTTGCATCTTGCAAATACATGAGCATGGGATTGGAGGCGCTTATATACCATAATTACTAGCCATTACCTCTTGAACCTTGATAATCATTAAAAGAGATTGGGATTTATAGCTTTTGTAAAATAATCTCCTCATCTGTGTGAAATAACAACTACCACTTAAAGGGATAATGCTTCACTCTTGCTAGCAATTGACCTCATTCTTGTCTTAGCCTGTTATCCCTCTCTTCATTCAATAAGAAGGAATAAATTGAAATGATATAAAGTAAGTAGTAGCTATCCTAAGAAATCTATCAGCCACAAGATAGAAAATTTGTAGTATTAGTCAATCATTTTATGGTTAGAATTAGAACCTTAATGTAGGAAATAATGCAATAGAAGTAGAGAATTTGGTATTCTAATTAACAGGGTGTCTTCGAAACCGATGTTTAAGGGTAAGCTTGTTGAGAGGGATTTCCTCTTTGTCCGGTGGTTAGTGCGACTTGCGGCAGGTAGGACCAGCCCGCTAGCAAAAGGGAATTCTTGATCAATAAGCTTACCCTTATAATATCACAGTTGGGGAATGTCCAGTTCTTGTTTGATTTTGGTCATTTCTTGACTTGTGTAACCAGTGCTGCAGAATCGGTGGACTAGAATATCATTCCTTCTTAACAAGATAGAAGACATGGAGGTCCAGAATTGCAATGCTGGAGATTCTAGCGACCCAATTGTGATATTGTGGTGATCATTTATCTTTTAGAAAAATACAACCAGTTGGCGAGTACTAGAAGAAAAAACAAACAAGAGCCATCCAAACACGTTTTTTCTTGTGTATGCATTAGAGCTTTTGCATGTAAGGATATGATGGAGAGACGTTATTATAGGTAACTTGCATGTTGGAAAGTGAGAGAGAATGGGGTCCAAGGAATAAAATCATGCTTAGTACTATATGGGATGCAGAAGGTGGAAGCACTGAAATTGTTCTTTATGCTCGAGGTGCATGTTAGACAACAAGCAAAGTGGCCCATGTTGGGAGGCAGAGAACGAGCCTTCAGAGCACAAAACTCCAATTCAAAAAAACATGGGGTTATTAAAGTCTTATATTTCGTAGTCTACAATAATTGCGGCCAGCAGCAGATCAAAGGTTGGGATCTTGCCGCGTGGCTCGATCTTGGCCGTCGAAAGACCGCAACCCGTTCCCCCTATTCCTGTACGGAATCAGCCCGTTCCGTGCCCCGTGGTACGGTACCGGCGACGATATCAGCCATGGGCGGCATGGAAGCATGGGAGGCAAACCTAGATATGGCGGGCATGGATGCGTGTGAAGCAAGGCGGGATATGGCCGGCATGGACGCATATGAAACGCTCCTTGCTGGTAGTGTAACAGCGGCGTCGATGTTTTCCGGTAAGCCCCTGTGCCTTCCCAGCATCATCACCAGTATTACTATCAGCTTGCCCATCCCGTTAAATTTTCCTGTCAAACTATACGGCACATCCTCGCATTGCCCTCCTCCTGCCTCACGCAAGGAACAACTGTACCCTATTGATAATCCGTTGTTGCCGTATCCGCTGCCATCAAGAAAAGAATCAGCTATTTCAGTAAAGAACTTTGAATTTTATGGTTTCTATATTTTATCTTTTCATTTGAATTCTTGAATTAAGAGTGTTAATTGACGTTTAATCAAAATACTGATTCGGTTGCTGTTAAACTAAATCCCGTTCTGTTGAATCACACTGTTTCTTTTCAGATTTTTGAATTGTGGCAAATTTCTGAATAAGAAGGCCTTTCAAGTATCTGATTGGCTTATTTGAATTGTAATAGTAGCAGGGAAATCAATTCAAGCACCAGAAACTCTTATCAAATTCTGAGGAGGCAAGAATGTACGTGGGTCCCTTCAATCGCGAGAATAGGCTGACCAATTGTCTATACCAATATTAACTGGGTTCAAGAATGCAGATGCGGATAGGAAAATCAATAGTAAGGTATGAATTACTTACCTGATCAGCTCAAAAAGGATGTTGAAGATCGAAAAGTTAAGGGGATCCTTTGTAATTCTTCTATCTTCTGCAATGCATAATATAAACATGGCAATGAAGACATAGGCAGAATCACGAGCTATGAGTTTTCTAGACTGCACTGCAATCTTGTTGTGGACCTCGCAGTCCTCGTGTCTGTTTTTAAAGAAAATCATGTCCTGGTTATTTACTCTGGTATTCTCTCTGGACAGATAAACAGGATAGATGGCAATGTACCTGCAGCATACGACATTTCAGAAACAGAGCATAAAGTAGAAACACGATTTCATGGTTTAGAATCTCATAAATCAAATAAATAATTGATTAATGAATTTTCTTAATGTTTCAACAAAGAACGAATGCTTAGAAATTGATTTATATCAGAACTTACATCATGATAATGTAGAGAACAAGCATAGCAGGAGAGAGCAGGCCAAGGGACACCACATTTGTACCAGCATGTCTAGTATTAGCAGATTGGTAAATTGCTGCAACAAATTTGTTCAAAGGTTGCAGTCCTTTCAAGGCGTCAGACTTCCAATCCAACACAATAAAGAAGAAGACCTCTATGGTGTTGAATGCCATGACAGTTATGGCTAGCCACCATGTCTGCCTGCATGGGAAAAGATGAGTGAAGCATTTTCTCGGATTTCGAAGCAGGTACTCATAGGCCAATTTGGTCCTCCCCTTGGAATACTTATGTAGAAGAATGATAATCCCTCTTAGGCATGGGGCATACATAGTATTTCCCAATAAGATGAGCACCACAAGCCACAGAAGCAGCCCTGAATTCTTGACAAAGGGTGCCATATTTTCATCTAGCAGAACAAATCCGGCACCTGCATTCCTTCAAGGCCAAATTTGTAAGTCAAATTAATTCATCTACCTTCTAATCTACCGAGGAAAGTTCAATACATTACCTGCGAAAAGTGATACTGTTGCAAACATCGAGAAGAGGGCATGATTCAGATTATGATCTTTTAAGACCCTTAGAGATGCAGGAGAGGCTTGAATGCAAATTTCTACCAAGATAAAACCAACGAGATGGACCAGGATCAGATATGCAATAACCACTCTACCTAGCAGAAGCAACGCCTTATATTCCACGTAAACGAGCTCCCAAGGCTGCAAATTATCCACCAGTACAGCAACCGCTGTTTCACACTCATTGTCATTACCCAAGAAGAACTCCTTGAAAGCGCGCAGTTTTTGGATAATAAGCACATTCCACGCTGATTTGATCTTCTTTTTTGAATCCGGAGTTGGAGATTTTGCCATTAATTCATTAACGGTTTGATTATGAATGGTTTGTTCTTCTTCCTGAATGACTGCATAGGAAACGAGGTTGTCGTTTTCTTCTTTGAAGAAACCGAATTGTTTAGCATTTTTGTAAAACTGATATCTTCTAACATGAAGAGGCAACAGTGAGGTGAAAACCTGACTGCCCAATACGATTATAATCATGAAAAGGACTGCATCAAATGTGTGGTATTGACCAGTTCTAATAGTGGAGAGCCCTGTAACAGTCATGGCAGATACTATGTTAAACATGGCATCTAAAAAACTAACAGGTATGGAAATTTTTGGAGGTGCAACCCAAAATATGAAGGATCCTATAAGGCCGAGAATGATAAAGTAGAGGAGGTGTAGCCTGTAGAAGGTTATATGCCTCCTTAATCTAGACGGAATCCTGTCTATTAAGCTGGGTGCTTCAGAAATACAAACAGAATGCTTTGCAAAGGAAGCTCTCACGCCTGCAGGAAGATTAGTAGACTCAACCTCCATTGCATGCTCCTCGGGAGCGATTCTATTTGAATTGATGTTCTGATGGGAGATTTCTATTTGATTGGGCTGGGAGTACGAAGAAGCTGTAGATTGTTTAGACTCTTCACCTGCTGCACCTTCAGCTGGAAGATCAGAAGAAGAAGCCATGGTTAAGATGGATCAAATCTAAGATCAAATATAAGAACGAACCAAGGGCAAGCCCAAAGAAAAATGTCTATGAATTATGAAGAATTGATCAGGCCACAACTAGATCATCTGTTGAAAAACTGATCCACATCAATGTGCTGCAACAGGCTGCAGCGTAAAGTAAGAAGGCAGACCATTCGTTCACCATTGCGGCCTTTATAATTATTTCCTCGTTACAAACGTAACTTAAGCTAGATGGGGACCATACCATTGGGTTGGCCCATGTATTGTGGCACATCCGAGTACATACATTGTTTTATATGTTTCCTGCCGGATTGGATTTGTGGCGAGTTTTTTGAAAGCGCTTTCCAAGTGTTACAATAAGACATGTTGAGCGCGATTTAGGACATAAATGGTCGAGCATTGTAATCTTATTTTATTCCAAGGGAAATCACTTTATACGGAAGCAGACTAAGATATGTTGAAAGCGCTAGTGGAAATTAAAAAAATCTTGACACATTTTGCCATACATCAACCCCTGATTAGAGGGTAGAATGGTTAAGTAATACTAAACTTAGTCTTGACATAAGTCGTTTGTCTGTAAATGTCATGACTCAAACTCGTGTCCCTCACATAGTCCTCTTTTGTGTTGGTATTTTTTTAAGGATGTGAGACTCTTTTTATTGACAAGAACAAAGGCGCAATCCACGTAGTCATCTTTTGTGATTGATACCCCCTAATGTCATCCTACTCTACCCCAATCTTGTTTAGAGGACCAAAGTAATATTCTCTCCTACTTGAGGTGTTACTAGGTCCTTTCTTTCCACCACCTTATGTGAAAATGAAGCCCGGATAGCATGTTCATGGGAAGCATTTGTTTCTATGATGATGATGAAAAGTTGCTTGCTTGCTTTATGAACATGGGAAGCATTTGTTCCTATGTTGATGACGAAAAGTTGCTTCCTTACTTTATAGGAACCACCTCGTGTAGTCTACTTTTTAACTTACTTATCCTACCACTTTAAATTCCTTTTGTTCTCTATATGAATTGTTAATCACAACTATGTTGTCAAAATCAATCAAATCTTTTGTTGCAATGTTCCTTCTTCCTTTCAGTTTAAGTTACTTTTGTTCTTCGTAAGGAATCACAACTCGATTGTCTATTTTTGTGTTGCAATGCCCCTCCTTTTAGATACTACTACATCAAAGGGCATCATTTTCATGTAGTCGACAATAAGCTACCAAAAGACAATGCAAAAGCCATGTTTGATTAGCCATGTTTGATGTGAACATTATTAGACATTCTATTCTTTATCAAGAATACTGGTTAGGGTGCCCAGCGTTGCTGGGCATAAATTGATGGAGTAAATGAGGTTGGAACCTGTAAATGATGCTCTCTCTCTAATTGTTCATGTTTTTCAACTGATTTACGTATCTTTTGTTTTGCAAATTAAGCTCCTCTCTATTGCTGATTACCAATAGACCCAATTCAAAGTCTTTGTCCCTAGCTAATTAAGTAAGTTAATAATGATAAAGAACCCTATTTGTTGCAAGCCATGAGCATATTCACCCCCAAGGTTCCAACCTTTTTATAAAAAGGTGTGCATCATCATTTTCTCCGCTTCATTAAATGAAACATGCACCATCACTTGTTTGCAACAATAGGTGATGCTTTAAACTTGCTGGCCATATTTGGCAAAGCTCAGATTTTGGCACATGACAACTCCTAACAATTAAAAGTCTAGTTGTTATGTCAATGAGGCTTCCATAACTGAATAAACTTGGTTTGTTATTTGTTATGTTGATTATGTGTATGCTTGTTTATGGCATAAATCATCATAGAAATCAACATAGAAAATACCTACAATTCTTTGTCTCCATGGCCTTGCTAATGAGCAACCCACATGTTTGATTGCAAAGAAAATGTCACTAACCTAGAATTTGGTAGAATGCTACGTACAATTCTTTGTCTCCATGGTCTCGTTAATAAGCATTCCATACGTCTGATTGTGGAGGAAATGTCACTGGTTGTGATAATGCCATAGCCCCCTAGACTGCAATAATATTTCAGCTTTCGTAACACCATTGTGATTATTATTTTAGTTGCCATGTACTCTTTGCATTGTTTTGTACGGTTTGCTTTGTTTTGACTATTCAAAACAACTTGTTACATCATTGTCTCCAACATAGATTGTAACTCATGTTTTCAACTTCGATGTCAAATGCCAAAAATTTGAAAGATTGATTTATTCTGGACATAGGCCCAGAAAAATGCATTTTGTTTGAACTTAAGACCCACCGGCTATCTTTACACATGGTTTACGAACAAAATACGAATGCTTTTTGTTTGAACTTTAGACCTACAGGCTATCTTTACACATAATTTACCAACAAAATTTCTAGCGTATGTACACATAATTTACCAACAAAATTTCTAGCGTGTTGATAACAGCTTCATAAACCACCCCAAATGTTTTAGCATTGTTATTGTTTGTTATGTCGTGTGTTATGTCTTTTGTTACGTCTGGAGTATAGGATGCACAACAAAGAAGATAATCAATTGACTTCACACAATTTATTTTTCGCAGTCTAGTAAATTGTAACAAATGAACAAAGCAAATAGAGATAATGGCATCTTCATTGAGTGGTGCTTGCAACAACATTCTCGGAGTGAAAGACCATTCAAATGTTGTTATCTTGGAATTTGATACTCTAGCAATAATTTAGTGAAGCACGATTGCAATGGGCCATGTTAAATATACCATTCACACCATAGACATTTTAAAAAGAAATCTGAAGATGTTTCGGATAATGGCATAACTTTGTAAATGTGAGTTAGTTGAACATAATAAACTTCCAACCTCACCAACAGATACTATAGTAACTTCAAGTGCAGTAAAGTTTACAAAATCTTATCTCAATCTCTTCAAGTGAAACTAAATTAAGGAGATACTTGCCTGGGTATATTGAAGACATCTCTATGCCTTGCAAGTTTTAAAGTGAAGGATGTTTTTGAGGATGATGATGCCACAAATATACTCATGGAATCATGAATATCTAAAAAGAACGTCCGAATAATCTCCATTTCCATTGACTTCCAAATCCATCTCCAGCTAAGATCTCCCCAACTCTTACCAAAGCTCTCTCAAAAGCCAAGCTATTTAATGCTTTTTGGCAGTGTTACGCCAAATTCCGGGGAACTATAGTAGACTACCGGCTAAAATAAAAAAATTCCTATTGGCTAAAAAATTAGCAGGAAGTGGTTCCGTATGAAAAATAGCACTCAACGGGTTATTACCGGAAGTGAAAAAAAAAGAAGGATATTTACCGGTTGCTTATAGAAATAACCGGAAATAGTTTTTAGAAGGTTATTATATTTTTTTTAGGGTTTTTTTCCAAAAACGATTTTGGTTGGGTTTCCTTCCTCATCAGATCTACGATTTTGGGAAGGCCGTTTTTCCTCCCTCAGATCTAGGATTTGCCAACGTCTACTGCACTAAATTCGCCCGCCATCACTAATTGTGCCTGCCATTAGGTCTAAATGATGCATTCGTATTCTTTCTTGAGACTGAGATGCATGTATTTCCTGCCAAAGAGGAAGGGCAAAGGTGCAGCGTTCATGATTTGTTTTGGTGTGGCATAGCAAGGCAGGTGCATTTTTCTTCCCTCCATGCAAGCAAATCTATAACTCTGTTGATTTTCTGATAGAGTCAATAATTTTAGTTGCAAACCACATTGCTTTTATTTTTCAGAGCACAAGCATTTGGATTTCAAGAGGCAAACAGCTGTGAGATATGAAAGTTGAGTGAGATCAAGATCTTCAAATAAGTTAAGGTGAGATGTTATCCTTTTTATTTATTTTGGAATGTGATTTATCATTTCTGATCTTGGTAATAATTGTATGTTTCTTGCTCTAGAATAAGTTAAGGAAAGATGACAGCCAGGAGGAGTACCAAACGTAAAGCAGGCCAGTCTTCATTACTTCAGATGTCATGCTTTCGAAGGGCTGATCCAGCTGAAGAAAATATTGTTGAGCCTTCTAAAAGTTCCAGTCCAAGTGGCAGTCAAGAAATTTCAAACATTGATATGATTCTAAAAAACAGGAAGTTATGGCAAGATTCTTGGCTAAGAGATTGGGAATGGCTGGAGTTCAACCATGACAAAGGTAGAGTATTTTGTAAGTTTTGTAAAATGGATTCAAAGTCTAAAAGCACATTTGGAAAAGAAGGGTCAACAAATGTGAGGACATCCGCCTTTTTTGAGCATGCTAGTAGTAGTGGACATAGGCATTCTTCATGGTTGGCAGCAAAAGGAATGAATTCTATGGATGAAGTAGTGCAGAAAAAAAGAGTTTCAGCAAGCTTTGCGCTTGTAAATCTGTTTAAATGTGCATATTTGATAGCAAAGGAAGATCTTGCATTTAGGAAGTTTGCAAAACTTGTGGTTTTGATGCGAGAATGTGGTGCTAAAAATCTGACTGGGCACTATGAGAATGAAAAAGCATGTGCTAAGTTTGTGAACAGCATTAGCAAATCTATTGAAGCATCCATATGGGAAAGAATCAAGAAGAGCCCTTTCTTTGGAATAATGGTGGATGAATCCACGGACATTAGTACGACGAAGCATTTGATCATGTTTGCGACTTTTTTAGAAGGTCCACAAGTTGTAACAGCATTTCTTGCCATTAGCAAAGTGGTTGATGGGACTGCAGCATCTATTTATGAGGCTATTATGCAAAAAGTAGAGGAGTGTGGCTTGGACACGCTTAAATTTGTAGCATTTGGGTCTGATGGAGCATCAGTTATGACGGGATGTAATACAGGTGTTGCCACTCGTCTTAAGAAATATGTAAACCCATTCATGATTAGCTTACATTGTGTTGCACATCGCACTAATCTTTGTCTTGAAACTGCTTCAAGTGTTGCTGATTGTGATGCAATGTGCACATTAATAGATGCCCTTGTCAATAAGGTTGCTAGTTTTTTTTCTCGAAGTACAAGCAGATTGAATTTATTGGCTGAAATGGAGAAAGAACTCGAATACGATGAATTGAAGATGCAAGGCATTCAGCAAACAAGATGGCTTAGTAGGCATCGCGCAATCAAGAAGCTTTGCGACATTTTGGAGCCAATTTTAGAGGTACTAAAGGAGGAAAATGTTGTCTTGTATGACAATCTAAGGGACTTTAAGGTAAAATTGCTTATTTTTTTTTAAATGTTTCTAAATGAATATAGCTGATACATGTTTATAAATTTTCAGGTAGTCTATGTCTTACACTACCTTGCTGACATTCTTCAAAAGTTGACCGATCTAAGCCTTGATTTTCAAAGGAATTTTGTGGATGTGACCACAATAGGAAGCTTGTGTAATAATGTGGTTATGGAGATTGAAGCTGAATTTTTGCGTGTACGTCCAATTGACTTAAATGGATTTGATTATGATAGCAAAGGTTATCCCATCATTCCAGATTTTGGTAGTAAGGATGGATTGTTGTTTGCTCTACGTGGCGCAGTTAAAGGCAACATGTATAGAGGAGTGGAGATGAGAAGGTCAATACTAGGCGAGGATCTTGCTGCAGCAATGGCATTTCAAGACGCATTTTCACGCGCCATAATTGCATCTTTAAAAGATCGTATGCAAGAACAAGAGCTGCTGTCATGCCTAAAGGTTTTAGCCCCCGTCAATATGCCAAAACGAGCAAGAGAATTGCAGAATTTTGGGAGCACTGAAATTCATAAGCTTGCTGATTTTTTTGGAAGGAAAAAAACAGCACATGGGAAAGAGTATCATGCCTTTATAGATAAGGATCAGTTCTTGAAAGAATTTCCAAAATTTAGGATGCAAGCTAGTACGGATTGGGCAGGAAAGAGCTTCGCGGATACTTGGATTATGATTTCTTGTATGGAAACATGGGCTCTAAAATATCCAGAGCTACTAAAAGTGGCAAAAATTGGCCTTGTGCAATGTTGCAGCACAGCAACATGTGAACGTGGATTTAGTAGGGTGAATATCATAAAAGTGAAGTATAGAAATAAGTTAAAGTCACCTGCTGTTGAAGCCTTGGTCCGTATTGCAATAGAGGGTTCAAGTCTTGAAAAATTTGACTTCTCTACCAGCATAAAACATTGGGAATCAGCTGCAAAGTTTAGGCACATTTACACTGGTACTCCTCGTGAAATTGAGGGATCTGAAACTGTTGTTATAGATGAAGATTTGGAGTTCCCCGCTGATGTAGAGGAAGAACAGGTACAAAGTGAGAATGATACTGAATTTTTTGAAATGTTATAAGTTGGAAGTTTTAAACTTTTTTGTTATCTCGTTTGTGAACAAAAGATTTTGCTTGAAGGTGTTTACATTATTTCCATTCTCTTGCATCTTACTTTCAGAAATATGGAATAAAATTTCTTGTTAAAAAAATTTATGTACTTCCGGATGACTTGTTTATGGGAAGGGAATTTTCCTGTGTTTTTTGCATGTGGAAGGAATTTACCGGGTTGAATGCCTAATTTCCGGGCAACCTAATAACCCTTAGGAAATTATCCTTTAGGATTTAAAAGTTTGGTGTACGCTGTTTTGGATGACATGTGTTAATAGTGGATGGCATCCTAATTATTTGCCTCATGCAAAAACCTAAGGGAAGTCTTTAAAAGCAAGTCCCGGGAAAGCTCAAGGAGTACTCAGAAAGCTCAAGGAGTACTCAGGCAACATCTTCGTATAAGATTGAACTTTCTTTGTGCTCCGATGACAGTCTAGCAATTTGTCTCTCAATGTCAAGATAGAGTTCAACTTCATTGAGAGACTTAAATGCCTCAAAAGCTAATCCTCTTTCTCCTGCTCTACAAAGCCCGACTCAAGTGTAAGTACTCAATGTAAGCAATGGCATGAGGGTTGAGGCCCTATTTTAGGAATTGCAATCCATAATAAAAAGTCAAGTCAAATTCTATAAGAAAAGTCCTCCCCCTGCTCTGTCACTCACAAAGAACCCCGTGATAAAAAGACTTCCGGTGAATTCCCGAAGATCAAAGTATACCCTTTTTGAATCTTACCATTCACAGACCTTGTGGTTGAGGTGAATAGCTAGGTTGACATTCCAAAGACCATGGCTAACAGTTCCTCCATGTCCGCGAAATAATTTGATGTTGATATTATACTTTTTACAGATAGTCGCCAGATATTTCTATGTTTTGTATAGCTTCCAAGCCGCAGTAAACCTACCAGCATCCTTCCCTGAATCTGATTAACCAATCATAACTTGCAAATCAAAAATAAGAAGGCTATTGTTTGAATTTGAGTTTCTGATATATTATAACCAATGGGGTTATACATCCTTTCTTTTACCTCTTGATGGGCTTGATGGTTTGCAATTAGATGTTCTCAATACCAGTCAAGAGAAAAAAAATTGCGTGTCTAATTCCCTTCACCTCTTAGATCTTTCCCGATTTCAAGCATTGGTAGCACACGAAGCCTGTAATGATTCAACAAATAAATAAATATTATATAAGCTGCATATTTGGATCCAATTACAAATTTATTATATGAATCCACTACCACGTCTTATCATTTCATTGTAAATTCAAAGAGAGTAAAAATGATGGCGCTCATGTTTTCCCTGGACATGGCCCTCCTAGTTCACCAGACATATCCCTCCCAGTTTACCAGAGACCTTAAGCCATGCCTCCTATTGTAGCAATTCCACAGTAAGAACGTGACTTGCCTGTCAGGTGTAACATTTAATATGTCTCAATAAATTGGAACTCTAGATGATTTAAATAATCATCCATAAATGTTGCAAACCTCAGAAGCCATTGAAATAATTAGGCCCCAAGAGAAATCCTAATTCGACAACTAGATTGAAAGTTTCAAACACTTCTTGGACCTCTTTGGATACTACAATATTGGGATCGTAGTGGTGACTTTCCTTTCAATTCTTAGGAAATTCAATTTTTTTTGCTTCATTCCACTTGCTATATGGAACAGTTTCAAAAACTCGATGATGGCATCAAGAGTTTGATCTTTTTCCGCTTTCCTACATATATCACATGGAAATGTTACTGTGATCTGGTAACTTGTACATTTAATAAGCCTTTATCATATCTGCCACAAATCTAACTTGTAGAAGAGCCCCATAAATCAGGGATGTTTCTTGGTTTCGATCCAATAACTGAGATAAGCTCTTGTGGCCAAAAATCTATTTGCTACATTGCTTCCTGCAAAAGATTACTATATAAGAAGGGGATGTGCGGTTCACTGCTCTAAAGCTTTGCTTGCCTCTCACGAATCGATGTCATGCCTGAATCGTCATGGTTATGGGCTATGGCTATGAAGGCGAAAACATATCTATGGTGTCGTATGTAGCATCCTGAGAGCGAACATGTAGAAACACCAAGCGAGATAGCATCATGTTGCTCTCAACCTAGCCACGAACACGGTATAGAAATCAAAGCATAGGTTTGTCGATGCATGGGTTATCAAAGGATATGGTATGTAGGATAACTTGAACCCGTAGATGAACAGTCCTAGAAATTTAGGGTCGGATCCAGGAATCAAAGAAATTAAGCATGATCGATCGGGCACAATGGACCACTCAAGAACAATCAGACAATTAGGTGTCCTTTTTACTGATCGGGGATCTAGGTAAATGCCACTGCTTCATACTCCACAAAACCCTATTCCTCGTGAATAAGCCCGATTTACCCTATCTCGACCGCATTTGGTACGCTAAATCATATGCTTCCCTTAGCCTTAAGTTGTTTCCTTCTGATCTTTATTTTTCCAAATAATACAACCCTAAAATCGGTTCCGTTCCCTAAATCGATTCCATTCATGAGAGAAAATGGATTTCGTTCCTATGGATGAGATTACGTTCCTATGGCTCAACCACATGCGATCCGCCAACTTCGGAGATTGTTCGGAAGATGCGTTTTGGAGGAGGAGCTAGCAGCTCGAAGGTGCCACGGTAGCCCTTGCTCGAAAAAAAAAAAACCCATGTTATCTTAAAAATTTTGACGTGGCATCATCTCCTCCATTGACTTGATCAAATGGGGTCAGTCCAAATTATTTTTGGGTCCAACACTTACACTAAAACATTATAATATAAGATATTCAATAAAGCTCAAATAGGTTTTACTATGTTCATAGATTGTGTTAGATACACGTTCTGATGACGCAATAATACACAAAACATGAATGACTAGGCTTTTTCGAGAATAGAGTAATCCCATGTTAAGGAGTTGTTGGAAGCAATCGCTATTTAAGATAACATGGACACCGTTTGTCATATGGTTCCCCTTACCCAAAAACAAACATGCCCGTTACTGCACACGTGCACATGCACACACACAACAGATGAAATGAGATACTACCTACTGAGATTATCTTTTGTTATATGGCTTTGTTTGGTCCACTCCATCCGTGTACATTGATGATCTTAACAATTGGCTTCCTCAGCATGGAGATAAAGATGTCGGCTTGCTCACCACGTCATTAGGCAATTGATATATGCAAATGATCTGGATCTTTTAGTTTACACCCATGCCCGGATGCAACAACATTTGGATGCACTCATCAATTTTTGTGGGAACACTGGTATGCAGGTCAATTTGGCCAAGACTAAGGTTCTCCTAGTCTCCTTCTCCAAGCTACACAGAGCACCTTTTTAATTAGAAAAAGCTCCTTAACAAAACCTTAAGGTTTTTCCTATTTGTTGCCCTTATTTTCAAGGGTCCCTCTATTTTTACCATTCTATGGTGAAGGGCAAAATTTTTGGTTACTCTTATGAATAATGGCTCCTAAAAAAAATCCCTTATTTGGAATGGTGAGAGGCCTATTTAAGGGTGGGCGATGTTGCTAGGTTGATGATTGATGGATACGTACAATAGAGTTGTCGAAATGGGAACTAGGGGTCCCATGCTACTATAAGAACAATGACTTCTGTTAATCCTCTGCTATGCATCTTCCCTTATTATCGTAGGTATAATAGGGAGGTAGAAACAAAAACATTTTGGAATGATGAGGCTTGCTTTTATTTCTGCATTCACTTGCAAGGACATATCAGATGAAGCTTTCCACATTGCTTGTAACAAGTTTGAATGACAGCGATATATGCGTAGCAAGCTTTTTCTTGTGTTGTTGTATCGATCACGCTTTTGTTGCAAAGTTTTCTGAAATATATGCAAGTGCCCTCCTAATTTGCTTCACGTTTTTGTACTTGACATTGTCTTTTTTTTTTTTTTTTTTTTTTGAAGGCAAGGATTTTTAATATTCATATTAAAATAAGTACATTAGGGAAGGTATATCCTTGGACAATGATATACCAGATTTGACACACAGAAATAAGGATTCTGTCATGTCCAAAAATTCTCCTATTATGGAGAGGATATAGGCATACAAAGCTAAATATAACAGCAAGTACACTTATATAAAGTCTCGGATGGGAACCGGAACCCTCCTTGTGAAACAATCCGGATCACGAATTGTGGGTTAGCCACGCGTCTTCCAAAGATATTCAACAGTAAATCTAGCTCCTCACAAGAGAAATTTGTGAAGTCTAGCAAGAGGAACATGGGCCTCCCTTTTTGTCGCCATGCATGAAACAAATTCGAGAAAGTATGGTCTCGACCGTTATACCTCAAACTTCTTTCCTCTTTAGCGGTTTTCTTAATGGCAAGAGCATGTATTATCTCTTGTTTCAATTTGGATGAAGATGCTTTCCATTTCAACTTTTGATCTATGCACGACTCAGGCAGATCTGCCATGGACTTTTGAAAGATTTTTATGAGATAGTTGTATGCAGGAACGCCATAAATTTACTCCGGGACGTGGTAAACCTGGACACATGTCCGGGTTAACGGCTTGTGTGTAAAGACTAACCTTGTTTTTGTCAGAAGCTAACCATTGTTTTGGCTGGATTACTACGCGATGGTGGCATGAAAGCGTTATTCGACGATGATGCTCTTAGAATAGAGCTTGTAATCTGCTCTTTGAACGATTTAATCCAGTTCAAACACCATTAGAATCGCTTTGCCAACCCCTTAAAACCTCATTCATTCAAGAGAGCAAGAGATTTGAGCATTGATCAAGCAAGATCAATGAAAAAACATGGAGAAACCCTTGTTTTTTGAGCTTGAAACTGAGCAACAATGGTTAACCTGGACATGTCCAGGGTTAACCACATCCCCGAGTAGATTTACGGCCATCCTGTGCACATTGCTTTCGAATAACACGTGAGGATTGCTTCATGGCAGGTAGCAGCCTTTCATTTTGTCACTCTTTAAGCTCTGTTCTATATATGTCTAAGACTCATGTTGATCTTTCAATGGCTTGTCTTATTCATTATTTTATTTGGACGCCCGTCCATTCACGTTGTATTGATTGCCTGCCATTCATGTTGTTGCTGTTTATTGCTTGTTTATCTCGTGCAATTCTAAAGTTCTATTATATTATTGCACCTCTTTAGATTACTTGCATGGTTGTTAGGTTAATCCATCTGCAGAGACCAAGCAGATGTCGTCGGGAGGCTGGCTCTAGTGATTCCAGATGGAGCCTGCACCCTCTGCAGTCGGTGGAGCAGCAAGACCTCAAGTTGAAGAGGGCTTGTTTTCAAGGTTTGATTTCAAGGTTTATGGTGTTGCCTAGTCTGGCAGGGGGTTCAAATCCTCTTAGAAAATATTATGTGAGATGAGTGTATTTTGACTTACATATTAACTTATTGCAATGGTGAAAGAATCATATGCTAAGGTGGAAAAGGGCGTTTGACCCCATCACAGATTTTGTGGACCATGGAGAATGCATTAGAAGGTATATATGAGGGAATATTATGGAAATCAATGGCAAAAATTTGGGGATATAAGAAAACAAGCGATGAAGTATTCACTTAATTGAATTATTATGTTAACTTGGTCGGAGATTCACTTGCATTTATATGGACACAATTTTGTGGGCTTATGTATTAGAACTTTATAACAATATTTGTACTATCAAACATGTGGACTCAATTTTTTGGGCATATGTACAATTCTCAAATTGTGATCCTAATCTAAACAATCACAAACCGTACAAGAAGTTGTTCTAGCTAATACATAACTTAGAGTTGCAAAATGAATGATGCATCTAGTGTGACACTAATAAATTGAACTTGATTTGCATGGTCATATCAAAAATAATGAAAAAGAACAAAGAGCAGATAGCACATGGTACAGAGATTCCCAGTTACTTTCAAACACTTAAAGGAAGGGTAGACAACTTTGTTATGAATTTTGAGTTAGAAATGAGGGTGCTAGAAGATACTACGCTACCATACTTTAAATGTCTTACATTAATATTGTCAGACTACATTGTGTTCAATCCTATAGGTTTTGAATTTGCCACCAATTCTCCTTGCCACAAGTTTACAATTGTCATAAGTTTCTGAAAGAATCTCATAGAATCTAGGTTTCCAAAAGAATCTTCATAGAATTGAAGAAATATTGAGGGATAGCGAGACACAATTTCGACTTCACACAAATTCTTCAAATTCGTAAAGAGCCGCTTAATTAAAGAGCCGCAAATGGTCGTACCGTTATCAGCCATACTCCATAGCCTGGCAAGGTTTTCAGCGAACCTTCCTAATCTGGCAGTGATGTGGTGGCAGAATGATATATTTATTCATCATGAAGAGTTGCAAAGAAGTGATCACAGACGTTTCCACCCTTGCTTCTATCTTGCGGGACACCAATGTTAGTCTGCAAAAAGGTAAGTGGATTCATACCCACATTCTCACAAAAAGACTAGCAGATATTTTTTTGGGAAATCTTCTTGTACAGATGTATCATAAAGTTGGGTCTCTAAATGATGCTGAGCAAGTATTTTGTAATATGCCTTGGCACAATTTGTACTCTTGGAACATCATGCTTGCAGGGTATATAAGGCAGGAAATCTCAAAGATGCTTTCCCAATTTTTTGAAATAATGCCATGCAAAGATGTAATCTCTTGGACTGCTATGCTTACTGCTTATGTGCAGCATGATCATCTGAAGGAAGCATTTCAATTTTTCTGGAAAATGCCTCACCGCGATGTGGTGTCATGGAATGTGATGATTGCAGCATATACCCAGCATGGTCAGATCAGGGAAGCTCTTCAACTCTTTCAACAAATGCCCAAACAGGATGTTGTCTCTTGGACAACTATTCAAATTATGCACAGCAAGGATTTTTGAAAGATGCATTAGATTTATTTCAGCAAATGCCACAGAAGGATATTGTGTCATGGAATATAATGGTTGCTTCATGTGCTCAACAAGAGCAGCTGGGAATGGCTGTGCAACTGTTTCGACAAATGCCATCTAGGAATATTGTGTCATGGAATACAATGATTGCTGCTTATGCTGAACAGGGTCTACTAAAGGAGGCACTTGAACTCTTTTACAGATGCCTGGCGTAATATTATATCTTGGACTACAATGATTACTGGTTATGCTCAAATAGGATTGCTAAGGGAGGCCCTAAATTTCTTCTCGCAAATGCAACAAGAAGGAATTAAGGCTGACAGGGTTGCCTTTGTAAGCTTGCTGGATGCATGTGCCAAAAATGGAGCATTGTTTGAAGGTAAACAGGTGCATGGCTACATTGTGAATTTCAGGTTAGAGGACGATCTTGTTGTCAGAACTGCACTTATGAATATGTATGCAAAATGTGGAGAACTTTGTAATGCATGCATGTTGTTTGAAAAGATTTCTCAGCCAGATGGAATCACATGGAATGCAATGCTTGCTGCATATCGCAGCATGGGCATGGCGGATCTGTCATCCGGCTAAGTCGCCCGTATAGGCTGAAGGTTTGCACTTTCGATGAAAGTGCATTTTGTTGCATACTCTCTGGATGTGGTCATGTTGGGATGGTTGATGAAGCTTCTCACTGCTTTTGTTGCCATTGTAGATCATGAGATTACATGCAGCTAGAGCATTATAACTGCCTTATTGATCTTCTTGCGCGGGTTGCAGTGGCTAGATGTTGCTGAGAACCTGATTCTGAACATGCCTTTCCTACCTGGAACCTCATCATGGACGTCCCTGTTTGTCTCATGCAAACAAATGCCTGATGTAAAAAATTGTGAATTATGTAGGTTTAAATATGGAAAAGTCAGTTTGGCACAAAAGTTGAACTCTTACCTCCTTTTGTTAATAATATGTCCAAAAGCATGTGGATGATTCTAGATTACCACAAAATAGACAACAAGATTAACCTCTACATAATTGAACTTCACACATTTGAGTTTTGAGGTTTATATAATACAAAATAAATTGGTATTGATCTTAAAAGGTAGTATACATTGATTAGATACTTTCAATAGATTGGAAACCATCATATTTCATTGGTGAAGTACAAAAGATTACAATTTGCATATTCAAATGCCCTTACACCAAAAGAGCTTTAGAAGCTCAAACTTGAAAGGTAAAAGTTTATTTATTTCTTAGTCACCTCACGACTTTAACAAGCATTGGCCCATACAAGACAAGGAAGAATAAGCACAAAAGATTACAATTTGCATTTTCAAATGCCCTTACACCAAAAGAGCTTTAGAAGCTCAAGCTTGGAAAGTAAAAGTTTATTTACTTCTTAGTCACCTCGGGACTTGGCGAAATCCAAGCCTCTGCTATAACTATGAGTGAATCTTTGGAACCGATAGTGGATTGCATTTTGTTATGGTGCATGATTCCCTTCTCTCTTGATTGATTAGCTCGTGTTTGAAGGAGGAAATCCCTTCTATACGATCTGCGATTATCTCTGCGGGAAGGAGCTCACATCTACGGTATGAGCAAAAAAATCAGGGGAAAAAATCTGATTAAACTTCTTTGGGCATGGTTCAACTTTAGACATGTCACTTTTATGTTACTTTATAGTTTAATGGCTATCACATCTTCTTTTTTTTTTTTATGTACTCTTTGTAGTTGATTTGCTTCTCCTTTGCTTTGTTGCCATTGTAGATCATGAGATTACACCAACACTAGAGCATCATAAGCTGGTTTTGTTGATCTTCTTACCCATGAAGTTCGCGGCGGCTCGATGTATTCTTTGAGAACCTAATTGCGAGCATGCCTTTCCCACCTGGAACCTCATCATGGACGTCCTTGTTTGTCTCATGCAAACAAATGCCTGATGTGCAAAAAATTGTGAATTATATTAGTTTAAATATGGAAAAGTCAGTTTGGCGCAAAAGTTGAACTCTTACCTCCTTTATTAATAATATGTCCAAAAGTGGATGATACTAGATTACCACAAAATAGATAAAAAGTTTAACTTCTATATAATTGAACTTCATAAATTTGAGTTTTGAGGTTTATATAATACAAAATATATTATTGATCTTAAAAGGTAGTATACATTGATTAGATACTTTCAATAGATTGGAAACCATCAGATTTCATTGGTGAAGTACAAAGTTACAATTTACATTTTCAAATGCCCTTACACCAAAAGAGCTTTAGAAGCTCAAACTTGAAATGTAAAGGTTTATTTCCTTCTTAGTCACCTCACGACTTTAACAAGCATTGGCCCATACAAGACACGGAAGAATAAGCACAAAAGATTACAATTTGCATTTTCAAATGCCTTTACACCAAAAGAGCTTTAGAAGCTAAGGCTTGAAAAGTAAAGTTTATGTACTTCTTAGTCACCTCCACGACTTTGCAAAATCCAAGCCCTCTACATGGTGAATCTTTGGAACCCAAAGAATTCATTGGCTGTTGTGGTGCATGATAAGGAAAATCCTAAAACATTAGGCATAAAGAATAGAAAGGCACCTATTTAATGGGCCAGGATCAAGGTATTTGAGATGAAATTAATTACTAATAGCGACTTAAATCTTTCCAATCTGTAATGGAGAAGAATTCTTGTGAAATTCGGCACAATTATTTGTGGATTAGTGGAATTAGACTGACTTAGGAACAAATGGGATAAGCTGCATGCCAAATTCAAGGGCGAGAAAGAAGCTTGTGGTCACGCGGGTTTGAGCCTTCAAGTTGGCGGTGGTATGAAAGAATGGAATAGGTCAAGTATGGTGCGACATGGGACACATTCCATGTCTCTCACCATTTGAGGTAAACATTATCATCTCTAACCTCGTTTTGCATTTGGACTCTATTGATATTGGATTTGTTTTACAAACACTCTAGAACATTTAGGCCCTAGTTGTGCCCACATTTATGCGAGACATGGCTTTTGGCTTTTGGTGTTAGAGTGGTACTACAAGAACCAATAGACACAAGTAAGTACCTTAACTAATGTTTCTTTGATGTTGTCACATACTGCGATTTAGTGATTGCGAGTGCGAAATTTGAGACCAAGGATATCAACGGTTATCCACGCCTCGGTTATGGGGAGGCGCAAGATACCTCCGGGGTGTACCTAGAATTCACCCCATTTGATACTTCAAAGTCAATCCACGATAGAAATGCAACTATAGAGTTTACAATGCTTACACTTAATGGTTAGCAAATATCAATAGAAAATCAAAGGTCTAATTTTCAATGGTCTATATCGTTCCTTTATATTAATTCAAAACATAAGGAAAATTCAAAGAAAGTTAGGATCAATGCAACCATTGTCTCAACTTAATGTCTATTTCTTTGGCCTGGCAAAGACAAGCACCCATATATTTGATCTGAACTTCGTGTCTTCAACTTTTATGGCATCATCAAGTCAACTAACTATGCTTCTTGTTGTTAAATTTTTTGATCCGTGGATTAAAGCTGGGACCCGAATCATTTTTTGGCATGCTCTATAATAGCATAATAGTGTTTGCCTTTTTATCTTAATATCTTTGATCTCCTTTTTTAATATCATATATGTTAAATATAAGCTTTTAACCCAATGACCTAGGTCTATATGAAACAAGATATTTAAACCGGTGTCTATACGTTTTCTTTCAATCTCCCCACATTTGCTTAGATGCATTCTTACGCCTCAGATTTCTTTCTAAATTCAGCGATTCTACATGATATTCTTATCATTCCCCTTCATGTATAATCCGATTACATTGAATTTGTTGATTTAAGGTAGTAAACCTTTTTTGCTGATAGAGCCTTTGTCAACAAATCGCCAATTGATTTCGTATTAACATATGTCAATCTTATGATTTTCTCCCACAACTTCTCACGATAAAGTGCAGCTCTAACTCTATATGCTTAGATCTTTCATGTAATCTTTGGGTCCTTAGACATTTGCAATGCAGCTCATTATTATCACATAGCATTTCTATTGGCTTCTTTTGATCAAAGTAGGAGTTCGTAATTAACCTTCTTTCCCGAGGATCACTTCCTTAATTTGCTAAAGCAGCGAGATGCATACCAACTTTCCTTACGCACTAGAAAGAGCAAAGATATGCATTTTACATTTTCCATGCTACAGCGCTCCTCCCAAAAACACTAAGTATCCCGATGTGGACTTCACGTGATCAAGATCTCCACCAGTCCAACATCGGTATGCTTTTAGTTCTAAATCTTACGTGCAATATGTAATTCCATAATTTAGAGTTGCTTTTCAAATATTTTAGCACTTTTCGTTTTGTGAAATTCCCTTTCACGGATCATTAAGATACCTCACGAGCATGTTTACTATATATAGGCAATGTCTGGTCTTGAGCAATTAGCTACATCGCCCGGACATCCTAACAGTGATCTATATGCCGTTGATCTATTCTATTCTATCTTTCTGTTTTTGGACACATTTGTGCGGATATTTTTGTTCACGGAACTACGGAGTAGTCTGATTTTGCAATCTTCCATTAGAACCGGCTTCAACATTGATTCAATTTGATCCTTTTGACTCAATCCGGCCTCTTGTTCTTCCTATCCCTATATACTTACTCCTAAAAAATTTCTTCAATTCTCCTAGATGTCATTTGAAACTTTTTGTTCAAGTATATGCTTGCGATTGCTCTAAGACCTTCACACCTTTAGATATCATGATATTGTCATCCCGTAAAAGTGCTATCATACACCATTCATTCTCAAGCCGAGATATTTGTAAAGATTCCCATCGTTTATAAGCTTTATAAAGCCTTGTTCTACGAGATAATTATCCATATATTTGTACCATTCTCTTGGCGATTGCCTCAATCCATAAACTGCCTTGTTTAATTTCCGGACTTTTACCGTCTCCTTCTTCAAAACACGGTGCTGTCTCATATATATCTCTTCTTCTAGTGGAGCATTGAGCAATGTTAACATCCATATGATGGATCTCAAGCTACATGCATTTGCAATTGGATGACAATATCGACCTTTATTCATTTTACTAATGGGGAAAAGGTTTCTTCAAAATCTTGTCCTTTTTTTTGTCGTGCCTTGTATTTAGGTGTCACACCATAAATTTGTTTTTATCTTGAAAAGCCATTTATTTCCCACTATATTTCTTCCATTTGGTAGTTCATAGAAGTCTGTGTCCATCTAAATGAGGCCATTTTTTGACCTGCATTGCTTTTAACCATTTATCTCTATCATGAGAGACCAATATTTAGTCATAACTCTTAGGACATTATAATTGAGAGCATTAATGCTTCAAATTAAACTATGCAACTCACCTCTATCTTCCATGAGTCCTTTACTCCTCCTTGTTCATCCTCGTCCCACATTGCTTTCCGGAATCTACACCGGCATTTTCATGGAGCATTTGAGCCTCACATCTTCCTTTTTCTTATTGGGTTGTTCGACTTGCTCCTCTTCATTATGGATCAGACCCTCTTTGGACCACCGCATATTCACATTACTATCATAGATGTTAGCATTTCTAAGTTTAGTTAAAGTCTTCTAGAGTCTGCTCCATGTCATCCGTATCAAATATTACTTTATGCTCCTGCCTTTTCTCTTCATATGCTCTTGTTTCTTGAGGCATGTTATTATTGATCTGATCATCATGTATATTTATCTTAGGGATAGCTTTGTAGTATTGTTCTTCATCAAAGCTTACATCCCTGCTTATTGAAATTCTTCTTTTTTGTGGATCATACAACCTATAAGCTTTGGACTCCTCGTCATATCCAACAAGATATGCTATGTATGCTTGATCATCAAGTTTTTTCCGTAGTTCTTCAGGGACGTGAACAAATGCCAGGCAACCCCCAGGCAACCATACGCCTTTAGCCTATCATAATTAGGCATTTTTTCTGTCCAAAGCATGTCGGGGGGCCAAAGTACCCATTGTACTTATAGATGGCATCGGATTTTTGTACATATCAAAGACCTTTCTTTGCTTCTTCTGTGAAGTTTGGGCAGGCCGAGGAATTTTAGCATGCTTCTTCACGGCATTCAATATTATGCGATTTTTCCTCTCGGCAACTCCATTTTGTTGAGGAGAAAATCTACCGATCAATTACCGTTTGATTCCACGATTTTTGCGGTATGCTTTGAATTAAACTTGATAAAGTATTAAGCCTCCTAAATCACGATCGTAGACATTTAATTTTCCTCCATATTTCCACTTCTACTTCATTCGATAATCCTTAAAGGCCTCAAATGCTAAATCTTTTAGATCTTAAAGCGTTATACTTTGCACTTTTACGCTAAAGTCATCGATAAAGCGTCATGAAATATTTTTTGCACGATAATCTTGTGATATTTAATGGTCCGCACAAATTTGTATGCACAAGATCCAGTACTTCTTTTGCCCTGTATGATGATTTTTTAAATGGAAGTCTGTTATTTTTCCCAAGAATACATCCAGCACATTTAAAATTTTCGATTTTGCATTGCGCATTGAAACCCTTTTTTAATTAGCGGCTCAAGCATCTTTGATTTACATGGCATAACCTCTCATGCCATGTTTTAATTGTAGGACTTGTTATAAGATTAATGCTTGGCAAACAATATTCAACATCTAAACCAAACAAGGTTCCAACTCGTCTTCCAATAAACACTATTTTATTATCCATCAGAACCTTACATTGAAGTCTTTCAAACAAGACTTTGTAATCGAGATCTACAAGTTGAGATATGGAAATCAAGTTCTTGACTAAACTAGGAACACACAGTACTTCTTTTGATTTAACTACTTTCCCTTCAAGATCAAAAAGTTCAAGCATGCCACAGTCTTTAATCTCTTGGAGATCACCATTTCTCAGCTGGACATGTCCACCACTATTTCCTTTGCATTCCTTGGAGGCTTTTGATGAGCACGTCACTGTCCTTTCAACTCCTGAATCTAAAATCAAGAGTTTGTGATTATTATTTCCTTGTGTCAAAGCACACAATTCAGACTTACATACCTCTTCATCCTCATTTTGTTAGTCTTCTTCTCCTCCTGTTTCTTGTGCAAGATTTATTCTTTGGATTTGCTCTTACCTTTGCCCCTACCCACATTTACATGTTCCCTCGAGAACTTGTAATTTTGCCTCTGCCGCCGTCCTCGATTGAAGTCCCTTTAGGACTTGGACAATTAACGACCAAGTGCCCTTTTCCTTCACAATTATAATATATAACCTCTCTTCCCTAATTTCGGAAGTCATTTTTCAAATGACCATAACTAATCAACACCATATAATTATTTCGCGAAATCTTATAGTATTTTCGAGTCTTGTTATCTGATTATAGCAAATTTTTGTACTGCATACCCACAAGCGAGGAACTTTACGTCGGGTATAGATTAAGGAATAAGGGGTGAATATGCCTATCCAACGACTCTTTTGCCCTAAGTCACCAGGTGTGAATATGCACCCAAACCAAAGGGGTTTAAAGGGGGATTTTAATTTAAATGTATTGGACCCAATGATTACATTAATTAATGTCAATGGTAGTTATGTATTGGTTGTTAATGTCAATGGTTGTTATGTGTTGGGGGTTTAATTTTTATATGTTGGATGTTAATGGTTTGTGTTGCAAAAAAAATTTGACCCCGGCCGGAGGGCCTTAGGACGTCACCCTCCCCTCGGTGTGACAAAAAAATTTAACGGAAAAAAAAACTAGAATTCATTTGAGGCTTTCATCACTGTAGCTTTTTGAATTTGATCACAATAAAACAACTACAACTATTTCTCTTTCACAATGACACCATTGTTTATCAATCCATATGATTTTGGATGCTCCATCTCTAGCTTAAAGGTAATGCATGATTCACCTTATGGTTGATTAAAGTTCCAAACCTACAATATAAATGCATTCTTGTAGCCTTTGTTTGGTGATCTGCGTGACATGGAAAAGGGCGTGGAATAATCCACTTTTGTTGTGTGCATAAGAATCCGTTTGTTGATTGAAGCTAAAATTGGTTTGCTATGAACAATCGATGACCAAGAATATCAAGAGTTGAGAAAGCAAGAGAGGGCCTAAACTTGAATGAAAGCAAATCTTAGGAAGGGAAACAAAATGGGGTTTTGCAGCACTACATTGTAGAATCAGGAAACCAATACCTTGTGAAAAAAAACATTATGCTAACTAAAGAAACATTAAAAACAAATACCTTTGTAAGTGTGAGCAAAAAATCCATCTCGTGGTAGTAAAATCCACTCTAATAAGAATCCAAGAGGGCAAGTACACATGCATATGCACACATGCACATGCACTTGCACTTGCACATGCACAATACACATGCACATGCACATGTACACATGCACATGCATGTGCACATGCCTGTCATACACACGCGCCAATGTTCATGCACAACATGTAGAAAAAGACAACAACCCTGATTGATTTCAAACCAACGAAAATCAACGGCCCATAAAGGGTGCACTCTAGAAATACTATTTAGTACACCTCAACGAATACAACAACGAAATCATAGAAAAACCATGTATAAAAATCTAAAAGTAACCCCCTGTTATTGTGCTACATATTCACAATGATAGCATGGCCCAATTTTACTTTTAGAGCTGCTTGGACTTCCCTTTTTCTTACCTTTAAACTTGCTTTTGTATCTGAACCGATGGTGATCATCATCATCACGGCCAATGGTACTTTGCTCAAACTCTGTTACGTACCATCACGGATTGCATGTTCCTTTGATCGGCCACATTCCTCAATAGTGTGGCTAAATGAGCCCTATGTGATACTGATCTTGCAATTGCCAAGACCGTATTCTTCATTCAAGATAATGCCTCGCTCCTTCTAGATGCAATGATAGACTCAAATTTCTCAAGAAATTCTGTCAGAACATCTTTATCATATAGTTTAAGACGTTTGAGTTGTTTCTCCAAAACATCTATTTGAGGCGATGATTTTTGCCTCATTATGTCTTCTTTGTATATTGCCACATATCCTTTGGTGACATACCTCTTAGCTTCACGGGTCCAACTTTGCATGATATAATAGCGAGCTTCCATAATATTCAGTCTTTCATCACTTACCGTGAGGTAACTATAGGCTGCCGGATCCTCGGATCCTCCTCCAACAAGATCTTCACAGTAGAGCTTGAGCTTGTTCCCCTGCACTAGATACCCCTGCTTGATTATATTTGGGCTGAATACGTTTTCGGTATTTTCATCTATCAAATACCATAAATTCTCAAACTCTAGGACTTCCCTTATACTTTGTTTCCAAATTTGAAAACCTCCTTCACCTTTAAAGACCTCTATAACATTCAATAGATTTGCTCCAAATCTGGTAGACAGTGGAACCTGGATGCTCGGATACCAATGATAAATGCAACTATAGAGGTTACAATGCGCTTACACACACACTTAATGGTTAGCAAATATCAATAGAAAATTGAGAGTCTAATTTTCAATGGTCTATATCGTTCCTTTGTAACTCAAAACATAAGGAAAATTCAAAAGTTCAGATCGATGCAACTATTGTCTCAACTTAATGTCTATTTCTTTGTACAACCGAAGCGGCACAAGCACTTATATATTTATTCCGGATTTTGTGTCTTCAACTTTTGTATATGCCGATCAAATCAACTAACTATGCTTCTTCTTTGTTAAATTTTCGATCCGGCGTTAAGCTAGGATGAATGCCTCATGGCCATTTTTGGCATGCTCTATAATAGCATGTCGTGTTTGCCTTTATCTTAATATCTTTGATCTCCCTTTTTAATATCATATATGTTAAATATAAGCTTTAACCCAATGACCTAGGTCTATATGAAACAAGATATTTAAATTGGTCTATGCCGTTTTTTTCTTTCAATCTCCCCTTTGTTGCTTAGATGCATTCTTTCGCCCGATTTCTTCTCCTGCATTCGCGATTCTATATGATATATTCTTATCAATCCTGACTCGACATCGTGGGGAGAATCTAAAACGAAATTTGGATAGTGAACTAGATGCGCAATGTGTCCAAATAAGTACCAATACCATATACATGATTTATTTTCTTTGTATTTTTCTTTGGTCTTCCTCATTTCAATTATATTCTGAGAGATAAATGCTACTCTTTGGCTGTAAGCCATCGAAGAAAGAGATTCCCAATGCATCTATTTTAGGATGGGAAATTAATACCCTTGAGACTCATTCTTGCGGGATCCTTCACCAAACAAAGTTTCTTTGCCGAACATGAGCCACAAAAGGATGCGGTATGAAGTTGACAAAGAAACCCAGGATCACGAACAAGATGCAATCTGCTCATCAAGTCAATACAACCTCAACCAAGAAAAACCAAGAGGTTAGCTGAAATTCTCCTTGTTACGGATTTTAATGGAGTTTTGGGCAAAGTTTTATGACTTGAAAGAGAGGATCCCTGCATCGGCCGAGCTGGAGGTGACCCTCGTAAATTGAACCTTCAAAAGGCAATAGTTTCAGTGCGGATTCTGGGAGTTCTTAGAATGGTATTTTCAAAATTTGAGATTGCATTGTGGTCCGGCATGGCTAAGAGTAATGTTGACTTGTTGGTGAGAAAGTTAACGCAGGAGGAATAAGGGCGCGGTTTTCTTTTTATTTGGAATCGTGATGATTGGCACCAACACAAAATTAAAAGTGGTTAATAAAGCCAATTTTCTTTAAGGATCTGTCAAAGTGTACGAAATCTTGGAAATACCAAGTGAAAAACACATTGTTGATAGATGATGAAAAAATAAAGGGTTCTGCCAACCAACCGAACACTTTGGTATGTCCAAATAGTTTTGCTCGGACGGGTTGGATTTCAATTTCCTTTTGGAGCAACTCAAACTATGGTTTGGAAGGACTTTACTTGCCGCAGTAAAGTGTACTGCTTATGTGAAGGAAAATCAAATGTGGAACATGTGGGATTTGAAGAGTCGCTCAACTGCATGAAAATACTCGACAAGTATTTTCATAAATGAATCTTTGTAAAAACTCTTTGAAAGTCAATATAAAAAAAATTTCTATGATATGTGTTGTACTTTTCAATTTAAAATATTTGAATGGATTGTGAGCAAATGTTCTCATGTGTATTTAGAACTAGAGATGATAGAGCTTCAAAGTCCTCTGTCTATCTAAAACCACACACATTTGGAAGTGGTAACAGGGAAAGCTGGCTGTCGTGATTAGCTCCACCGACATCAAAATTTTGGAAGCTTTGTCTGCGGTGGTTCAATGATCAATTGGTCCTCCTCTTCTCAAGGTGATACTTTCATCGATTTGTGATCATCAGGTTGTGCCATCATATGCATATGTTTGCGGATACATGGAATACTACTTGATGCTCCAAGGAATGAGCCATAAGGAAACATGTGAATCTGGATAAGTGCCAGTACATATTTGTGCCTGCTTGTGATGGACATCACTGGACCTGTTTGCCGCGCGTATCTCGCACAGAGATATAAACCAGGGGATATATTACTTTGATAGCATGGGCTTGCATGGAAGCGAGACATATTGAGAGGTTAGTGCTTGCTCATTGCATTTTGCTGTTGTCACACAATGACAACAAACTTTGAATGCAAGTTCCTGGAATTGCTTGGACACAATAATTTCAGCTTTACAACCTTAGATATTGTGAAAATTTCCAGAACGCCTCTTCAAACCGATGATCATTCATGTGGCCCTGCCATATGTTCGTTTATGCACAAATTTGTGAAGGGGTACTTGAAAGGAGTGAATATATTGTTGCCTGATCTAGTAAGTTAACTCAAATGCAGCAGAGAAACTAAACTCTGTTATTGACAAAGTGTGGTTAACTGTCTTGTTCCTTGAATGTATAGTTCTTTGTAAAATCCACTACCAAAAAACATGCATCTGTTGGGAGATTCTCCAGAAGCTCCTTAAATTGTTTTGCCTGCCATTGGTACCTGAAATTATCAAATAGAAAGATTTTTAGGCGCTCTTCGGTTTATCTAGAAGCTCCTTGGGTTTTGTCTCATTGTACTGATGAGTCAATCTCCTACCAGAACTCGAGACGTTGTTTTTTTCATAGTCAATGTACTTCCATTTCACTTTCATGTTACTGCCACTTTCTTCCATGGGACAAGTCTAAAACTTCTTGATTCCACACAACTCACAATCTCCAAGGATGCACGCCTTCTTGCGAAACTCATCTAATTCACTCTTTGGACACAATATAGATCTCCACGGGCTTCTTGTACTTGCAATTTTATCTTTGGTGTGCCCTGCATTGACCAAGTTCATGTGATCTACATACATCGCAGATGCAAGTGCAATTCTTAGGATGTTTGGTTCTCATCCTATTGAGTCCATCCACTAGCATTTGCATCCTCACATGCTGAATGCAACAACTATTAAAGTCCTTCAATTTCACAACAAACCGGGGTTTTAGCTTCTCAAAAGCTCAAGGCGAATCTTAATTTGTGGATTTTGGTCCTTGAACCTCTTGAACAATAGCATCTGCATGAAATGAACACTAAAGCTCATAGGGATGTGTATACCACACCAAACCATGCACCATACCATGCCCTACACTCATCATATTCACGGAATGAACACCTTAGTCTTTGTATGCGTTACCACACACACACCACACCCCATACACCACCCCACCACACCACACCATCCACCATGCCACATACCATACACCAAATGTGTGGTGGTAGCAAGGAGTGGTAGGAGTGTGGTGAGGGTGGTGTGTGTGGTGGTGGTGGTGTGGTGTGTGGTGTTGGAGGAGTGTGGTGGTGGTGGTGGAGTGTGGTGGAGGGGTGTGGTATGGGACATGGTGGAGTGTGGTGGTGGGAGATGGTGGGGTGTGGTGTGGGACATGTTGGGTGTGGTGGAGTGCGGTGGTGGGAGATGGTGGGCTTCAAATGTGGTGGTAATGGAGAATGTGGTGCATGTGGTGCACAACCACCCCAATTCGGGTCCACACCTAAAAACAACACTAACAAAAAGACCACATGTCGTTGTTCCAAAAATGGGTGTGGTTTATTAAGGAGGCGGTGTAGTTTTTATGGAGCTATAGTTTTTTTTTTTTTTTGAAGATGTGGTCTTTTTTTTTTTTTGAGGTGTCGTTTTTTAAAAGAAGTGTTGCTTATTTTTTGAGGGATGTTGTTTTTAAGAAGGTGTTGTTTTTTGAGGTGTAGTTTATAACTAGGTGTAGTTTTAAGTAGTCATTTTTATGGAAGTATAGTTTTTTTAAGTGTGGTTTATAAGGAGGTATAGTTTTTAAGTGGTGGTTTTAGGAAGTATGGTTTTGAAGTGGTATGATTTTTTTCAATCGAGGTGTTGTTTTTTTGAGGTGTCGCGTTTTATAAGTGGGTGTAGTTTTTAAATAGTTGTTTTTTTGAAGTGTGGTTTTAAAGCGGGTGTAGTTTTTAAGTGGTTGTTTTTTTTTAATGAAGTATGGTTTTGAAGTGGTGTAGTTTATAACTAGGTGTAGTTTTTAAGAAGCTATTTTTTTAAGGAAGTATTTTTTTTTAGGTGTGGTTTATATAACTAGGTATAGTTTTAAGTAGTTGTTTTTAAAGTAAGTGTGGTTTTGAGGTGTGGTTTTAAGTAAATGTAGTTTTAAGTGGTGCTTTTTTACGAAATGTGGTTTTCTGGGAAGTGGAAGTTTTTTTACGTAGCTATTTCTTAAGGAAGTATGTGTTTTTTAGGCTATTTCTTAAGCAAAACCACCACACGGAATATTGTTTGTGTGCTCAACTTTGGGAATGTATAAAATTATTATTTTACATTAAGTGAAAAATAACTTCAAGCGGTTAGATCCAACATGGCTCAAAGTGGGCTCCACATGGGGGCTCCAACATGGCTCAAAGTGGCCACGTGGGCTCCAACATGCCAAGGGTGGCTCAAACATGCCACCTAGGCACCAACATGCCACCCTAGGCTCAAACATGCCAAGGTGGCTCAAATATGCCATGAGGGCTCCTATATGCCACCTATAGGCTCCAACATGCCACGTAGGCTCCAACATGCCACCTAGGCTCCAACATGACACCTAGGCTCAAACATGCCAAGGTGGCTCAAACATGCCACATGGGCTTCATGCCACCTAGGCTCCAACATGTCAAGGTGGCTCAAACATGCCATGTGGGCTCCAACATGCCACATAACCGCCAAGCCGCCACCTAGGATCCAACATGCCAAGGTGGCCAAACATGCCATGTGGGGCTCCAACATGTCACCTAGGCTCAAACATGCCAAGGTGGCTCAAACATGCCACCTAGCCTCCAACATGTCACCTAGGCTCAAACATGCCAAGGTGGCTCAAACATTCCACGCAAGCTCAACATGCCACCTAGGGGCTCAAACATGCCAAGGTGGCTCAAACATTCCAGCCAACATGCCACCTAGGCTCCAACATGCCAAGGTGGCTCAAACATGACGTGGGCTCCAACATAACATCTAGGCTCAAACATGCCAAGGTGGCTCAAACATGCCACGTAGGCTCCAACATGCTTCCTAGGCTCCAACATGCCAGCGTGCCTCAAACATGCCAATGAGGCTCCAACATGCCAAGGTGGCTCAAACATGCCCGGATCCAACGCCCACCTAGGCTCCAACCCGCCAAGGTGGCTCAAGCATGTCGCCCTAGGCACCAATATGCCACCAAAGCTCAAACATGCCAAGGTGGCTCAAACATGCCACCTAAGCTCCAACATGCCACATAGGCTCCAACATGCCAAGGTTGCTCAAACATGCCACGTGGGCTTTCAACATGCCACACGGGCTCCAACATGCCACCTAGGCTCAAACATGCCAAGGTGTCTAAAACATGCCCACGCAGACTCCAACATGCCAAGGTGGCTCAAACATGCCACGCGGGCCCCTACATGCCACCTAGGCTCCAACATGGCAAGGTGGCTCAAACATGCCATGGGCCCCTACATGCCACCTAGGCTCCAACATGCCAAGGTGGCTCAAACATGCCACGTGGGCTCCCAACATGCCACTTAGGCTCCAACATGCCACCTAGGCTCAAACATGCCAAGGTGTCTCAAACATGCCAGGGCTCCAACATGCCAAGGTGGCTCAAACATGCCACGCTGAAAGCCCCCTACATGCCACCTAGGCTCCAACATGCCAAGGTGGCTCAAACATGCCACATGGACTCCAACATGCCACCTAGGCTCCCAACATGCCAAGGTGGCTCAAACATGCCAAGGTGGCTCAAATATGCCATGTGGGCTCCAACATGCCACCTCCACGGCTCCAACATGCCAAAGGTGACTCAAACATGCCATGTGGGCTCCAACATGCCACCTAGGCTCCAAAGATGCCAAGGTAGCTCAAACATGCCAAGGTGGCTCAAACATGCCATGTGGGCTCCAACATGCCCACAGGCTCCAACATCACAAGGTTTCTCAAACATGCCGCCTAGGCTCCAACATGCCACATAGGATCCAACATGCCAAGGTGGCTCAAACATGCCACAAAGCCTCCAACATGTCACCTAGGCTCAAACATGCCAAGGTGGCGCAAATATTCCACGCGCTCCAACATGCCACCTAGGCTCCAACATGCCAAGGTGGCTCAAACATGTCATGGGCTCCAACATGCCAAGGTGGTTTTACGAGTCCGTCTTCTGGCGTCAACACCGTCCCTCTACGTGATGATATTGTGCAAGATCCTCATCAAATCTGACTAGGATATGGCCTCTGAAACGTAAACCCCATGTGTTGCTAGGTTATTGAAGGGTTTACGTTATGGAGGTCGAGTTTTGATCGCTTGCACTTGGGACATGGTCGAGAAGCTGCAGTTGAGAATGCAAATCAATAGGAACTGACAGAATGTGGATTTATCCTCCTCCCAGTGTGGCAATTAGAAGTCAAGAGTGCCTTTTGCAGTAGCAAGATTGTTTGAGATCGTTCGGGACGGTCGATAGATCCAAACTCTGTTATTTTAGTTGCCATAGCTTTGCATGCATGTTCAGAAATGGTGCACCTAGTTATCTATAAAAATAGCTAGGTTATTGTAGGGTTTACATTATGGAGGTCGAGTTTTGATCATTTGCACTTGGGACATGGTCAAGAAGTTGCAGTTGAAGACACCGTTCCTCTACACCATTCCTCTACGTGATGACATGCGTTGCGAGGTCCTGGTCGAATCTGACTAAGATATGGCCTCTGAAATATAAACCCTATGTGTTGCTAGGTTCTTGAAGGGTTTATGTTTTGGAGGCCGCGCTTTGGTCATTTGCACTTGGGACGTTTCGTGGCAGGAGACCATCCCTTCTGCAAGAAGTGCAAAAAGAGCTCGTAGTCAATTTGCCTAGGTGGTGCTTGTAGGATACTGCCTGGTCTTCTTACTGTGTCGATTCTAGGCTCAAACATGCCCCCAAGTACGAGGATGAATTTAATTTTTATTTTAAATTTAGTGGTTTTAACGTCATACCACTTCGGCAGCATCCTCTTGGGATCTATGACGACTCATGACAATTCATTCTCAGACACATACCACACATGATACATGATGAGATTCGTCTGTTTTTTTTATGGTTAAAATGTTGTGCCCCTATATAGGCTCAAACATGCCCGTAGGCTAGAACATGCTACCTTCACTCAAACATGACACGTGGCTCAAGCATACCACATAGGCTCAAATGTAACATGTGGCTCAAACATGCCCCTAGGCCTCCTTTGTGGCATACTAAAGGCTAGTTAATGGATCATCATACCTGCACATTGGGATATTTTTGGAATTCAATTGGAAATTTATATCAAGCATAATTCTAACGATTTAGATGAAGTTAAAAAGGAGGAAGCCACATCATCATATTCCACGTCAACTTTTGCAAAGTTTCGTGTTGCCCCCAAAGGGCAACATACTAACTATTGGTTTATGCTTGAGGACTACGTCAAAGTTTGGAAGACCTTGGTCGATAACATTAGTATCCTCAATGCACTCAAGGTCAAGCTTCATCAGATTTAATACATTTGTGGGCAAATATTTGATGAAGACATGTTCTAGAAGACGCCATGGTACATGGTTTTAAGCCTTAGCCCTTTTCTCCATTTCCATATCCATATTTGGTTTTCATTCTACTATGCTCACCTTTACTACATATCCACCCTTGCACCCTCTTAGCCTAGCCTTTTTTCTCATTCCCATACCCAACCTTGTCCCTTGAACACCTATTTGCATTTATTCACCCTTTGTGTATTTTTGACTAGCCATTTCCTTGTTTTTTCAATAAGAACCTTTGGGAGTATTCACCCCCATCATTTTTGCCTTTGTCACAGCATTATTATTTTAGAATTTACCATCCTTGCAATTTTGCCACTATGATGTAGATGTTATTTCCCATGAGCATATGGTTTTGCATTTTAAGCCATTATTACCCTTCTCATATATTATTGCCATATTATTTTATCACCGAGACCTTAACTTCATATTGCCATGCTTCCATGTCCAAATTCTTTCATGGTTGAGCATTGAGACTATGGTTCAAAAAAAGCTCCTATGATTGCTGTAGACCCACACCCCATGGTAAAAAAATCTTGAAAGAGTGATTCCATAATAAAGTTGGCCTAGCTCCCACTTATTCCTTATGATAAAACCATTGAACATTTTAACGTCCGATAGTGGTTGACATATTTTTATGGTCTTTAGACAATGGTTAAAGTTTAAAAAGATTTTTATATGGGAAATATGGTTCTATCTGTGAAGAAATACATGAACGAGTGTCGCGAGTGAGTGGGGAGATCCGAAGTTGGATATGGTGTTTGTTAATCTGCCAAGATTTGTAGGTTTGAATTAATGGGTGGATACATCCGATCCCATCTGTGGATGAACCTTGGTGGCCGAGCTATCCCATAACATCATGCATCCGAAAGTCACGGGGGCCAAATTGCTTTATCGCGACAAATGATTTTATCCCTCGATCCGTTGGCGTGAATTTTTTCCCCTTCCACGTCATATTTTTTTTTTGGTCCTACGTCACAACTATTTCTACATGTTTTCTAGCAACATAATTATATTATATGGAAGTGATATAAGCAAAACACCATGCTTGAGCAAGACATATGTTAGCACACCATGTCTTTAGAATAGTTTAAAGTAATAAAAACTTAGTTATAAAAAATCAATTAAATGTTTAACATATATCATAAATATCAACGTTTATATTATCTAAATATAGATGAGCGATCGAGATGATTCAAAGATGAAGCGGACATGATCATTGATCCCCGTCCTCACATTCTATTGGCTGGCTGCTCTTATTTATTGTTCGAAATCGCGGCCTTTGCGTTGCGCCCGGGAATTCAAAGCCCATCTCGCCTTCCATCTCTGCGGCCTTCCATCTCTGCGGCCATTGCGGCTTCCATCTCTTCTTCCATCTCTATGGATTCCATTTCACCCGGATCAACTCCGTTGCGACCATTGCCTCATCTCCGGTTGCCGATTCTTCAACCTCAAAGCGTTTCAAAGCGAGGGAGGCATGGTGGCCCGATCTGGGAGTGATCTATCATGGCTTCGGTGTTCACCATCGGCAAATGTTACAAAGCGAGGCGGCCCATTTTTGATCCATCAATATCTAAATCTTTTCAAATAGCGGCCTTACTTGCAGGCGCTGTGCATTAGCAAGCGGCTTTAGCATAGGCTTCGGGAAGGCACCGTGGTTGCCGGGAGGGCGGAAGGCTCGGAGGGATATAGAAGGAAAATGCCTCACGAAGGTGCGCATCTGCGCCTATCTTTTGGTGGAATTAAAGCACGCTATGGCGGGACGGGGTTTTTGGAAGGAATTTTTCCAGCAATAGAATTGCTCCCCGGATCCTTGATGGCTAAGATCCTTGATGGCTAAGAATGTGAAGAAGATTAGTTAAAAACCGGTCCTTGTTTTAAGGATGAGCTGCATGACCATAGAGGATGGGCGGCTCTTGGGAAGCATGATACCACAGCAGGTTTTATCTACCTTTTATTTCTCACTCTTCTTCTTGATTACGCCTATGTTTCGGGCTTCTTTTAGCTTCCAATCTGTTGTGGCCGACTTACCTCGAAACACTTCTTCCTTTTACCATTTTTTGTGTTTTGCAGGAGTTCTTGTCAAAGCTGTTCTCCATCTTTGCTTGGGCTTTGCCTTTCAACAAGAATGAGCCTTGGAAACAAAGCGGTCTTAAGTCTTATTCAAATGGATTCGATTTGTGCCAAAGGGTTTTGGATAGTGTCTAAATTTGTTGAGAATCAATTGTATTCCTAAAATGCTTCACATATTGATGGCGACCACGGCAAATTTTCTTGAAAAAAAAGCCATGTATGATTTTCTTCCCTTTGCTTTGATTATTGAAAGTCTCGGGGCACTCTACAATTTTGGTTTAATTTCTTTTTTACCTTTATCTTTGTTATGTTTATGAATTGTAACTGAAATTTTGGGACATAAAGAACATATTTTGCAATGGTGAGGCTTTTCTATGTATGAACATTCTTCTTTGTGAGAAAAATAACACTTGAAAAAAATAGTTATTTCTTAAAAACCACACTTTTCCTAAAAACACGTATCATTAAAAAAAAAAAAAAAAAACAAAAGAAACAACAACAAAACCACATTTTTTTTTAAAAACACTTGTCATTTTGTTAAGAAAATAACACTTAGAAACAACAGAGTTAAAAAAAAACCACATTCTTCTTAAAAAACACATATCATTTTATTAAGAAAACAACACTTAGAAACAACAGAGTTTACAAAAAACCACATTCTTTCTAGAAAACACATATCACTTTTTTAAGAAAACAACATTTAGAAACAACATAGTTAAAAAAAAAAACAAAGATCGGACAAAATTCTATATGTAGTTTTTTAGTGTGTTTTTCATACAAAACAATAGTTAAAAACTACATGTGGACCTGTTAGGTTTTATTAAGAACTACATGTCTATTTTAGAAAAAACAACACTTGAAAACCACATCTACTTCTAAAAAACAACATGTAGACACATGTAATTCCTACGTGTAGATAATTTTGACAAAACTCACGATAGACTTTTAAAAAAAAACTACATGTATAAAAATTTTGCTAAAAACTACCGTCATTTCTAGCAAATCGGGACAAAAAACAACGCGTAGTTTTTGGTATTGTTTTTGCAAAAAACATTTGAAAAACAACATGTGGACCCAGTTTTGGGGTGGTAGTGGTGGTGGGAGATGGTGTGTTTGAAATGTGGTGGTAGTCTATGGTGTATGAAATTTAGTAGTGGGATAGATGGTGGGGTGTGGTGGGATGTGAGCGGCTTAGATGCTTTAGTCTGCGTAAAAACTTGATAATTTTGGATGCATCGAGAAGTGGAGCCAGTCATACTATAGGAAATGCATGTAAATTTAGTTCCTGCAGGGCTTTCAATGAAAAGCCAATTTTGTAACATATGCTCTTTTTCTTTAATATATTATAAACTTTCCAACGAGAGAGATGTACTTTCATCTAATAAAAATTTGTATTTATTCAACAAAAATTTGTACTTTTAGGATCAGTTAGTTATCTGTCATTCTCAAATATTTTTGATTTTGTACACCTGGATTGATAAAAGGAATATAGTACTTGTAACTCAATTACTGTCATGTTCTAATATTCCCAACATTAAATATTATTTATTTGCATTTCAGGAGTCAACTACACACAATTCACATGCTCTGATTACACCACAATCAACGGCATACAACACAATAACCACCATATGCACCACCACACTAAGCACCATAACTAAGAAAACATGAATAGCGAATTTATAAACTAACTTTTGTGATTCCTCTAGATAGTGGGCATCATGTTGTTCTCTTACATTTCTCTCAATCTTCTAGTTCTAACATCTTTTGTGTTAGGAGACACTCAGTGTTCTCAATCCAAAAATTTTGAATCTTTTTCTATCTGTTCATCCAAATTGCATCGAATCTTTTAGCCCTCTTATAAAAACCCATTTCCCACCATTGTAATCGATCTCTTCCCTCTTTTTCTTTGCCTTTTTGCGGGTTTCTTGGGTGAACACCTAATACCTTTCAAGATCTCTCGGCTGATTTTGTCACTTGTTTCGGAACCGCATGGCGTTGTTCTGAACATTGCAAGACATCTATTCTTGGTCGCTGGCGGTCACTACCGTAGAGAGTTTCACGGACCGCATGGAGTCCCGGAGGCTCCTTATGACGATGCTCTTGGCTTCAAATCTTTTAATTCTTCACCTATAAGTTTTTACAATGTTTTATTCCTCAAAACTCAAGTAAAATTTCTTTCTTCCTATCCTCAATTCTTTTTGAATACATTTTATGGAAAGGCGTTAGCAAATTAAGGACAATACAACGTTCTTCGCTTGCACTTCTTGATGAAGCGGATCGTTCGCCAATTCGGGCGAAGCTCCAATTTTTCCTCTCTTCTTCTTTGCTCTAGCGTCTTTTCTTCAGCATTTCTTCTTCCTTGGTTCTTCTTCGTTTTCTCATGTCCGAAATGCGGTTTGTGGGCCAGATTACCTCGTTGACATCCATATCCACAATGGATTGGAGCTTGCAGCAGGGAGGGAGCTAAAGCACAGAACGTAGGCAAAGAACATGAGGGGCCAAAGAATAGGAATTTGAATTTTAGTTTTGAAATTAGAATTTCCCCCACAAATTGAACTATCATTCAATTAAATTGGGATTATGTCTTAATTTTGGGACAAATTTTATATTCTATATTTTTTATAGCATATTCAAATTCACACAAAATAATCAATATTTCACAATATAGCAGCACCATATTATAAAAACGTGATGAAAAAATTTACATAGTTATTCAAATTTCTTCAAGCACCCCCAATGATATGATAGCCTTCTTCCCGACATCCTAGGGTATTGTAATTCTCGTATTTCTAGCTGGAATAGTGTTTGGAGTCCATGAGTACAAAAAACACTTTTATTGTTCAGCCAAAGATCAGGATCACTCGGATTTCTCCTCCATCTCTTTGTCCAACAATCCGAGTACCTTTCTTTATCCGATCGTTGGTTAAGCCGATACTTTGGACACCACCATTCTACCCGCACATGGTTGAAGTTAATATTACCTTCTTCTTTGCAAATGCTCGAGATGGTGAACCCCAACCACACTGGATATGTATCTAAATCTGTTGGCTTTACTACGCATTCCAAGTCAATGGAAGGTTCATAAGCATCCACGCCTAGAAACTTTGGCCTATTGTTCTTAGGACCAACATAGTGTTTGTCAGAAGGAGGAGGAGCATATTGCTTACGAATGCTACTAACAGTGTCATCAACATCCTCGGCAAAGACTGCTAAGGTCTTCCACCTAGTTTTAGGCAACCACCCTTCTTTCAATTCATACGAGGATGTGTCTATCTCCCCAACATTGTAATCACCTTCTTCCAGTAAGCCACGAAGGCACGGTTGGTGTCTTATATAGTCCTGGATTCCTTCCTTAGTCAAACCCAATTGCTTCACTTCTTTAGTAGGTTTTAGAGCTTTTGGTTGACCTGGAGGTATCATATGCTTGCCATTCTCATCTTTCACGCCATATTTCTCCCTCCTCTCCCACTCCTCCGAAGGTCTCATCTTCCATTTGAAGATTGGAATCCCATCTCTCACCCAAAAAAAGTGAAATGCGAGGGCCTGGAATGACCTTCAAGATCAATGTATAACCATCCACAAAGCTCTTCCAATCGGGCACTTCTTCTATGAGAGAAGCTATAGGGTTTGGAATAGTGCATTCATGCAAGATTTCCATTAGCCTAAGAAAGTTGGTCCTTGTCTGGCGCTTTCAAGATACAACTATATTTGCCAAATAATGCATCCACATCCTCATGGGTATGCCCGGGGCATAAGAAACCCTAAATTAACTCTTTCAAATATCCCCACATTTAATTAAGTAGGATAGGAAAGAAAACATCCACTGTTCTTATTTTGGCCAAGACAATTATCAAGTTGCAAGAGGAACCTTTTGGGTAGATCTTGAGCTCTAGCACGTGAAGTTGAAGCTCCAACATGTTCACTAGACCCATGCTTCCCTAAACCTTGCCTTGTTGAACTTTTTAATATTGTTTGGGAACAATGCTCTATGTAGTGCTTGGCTACAGCGGTAGGGTCCTGGGGAGGTGACCATTGTATCCATTTTCATAGTTTCTCAAACACCTCATGATACTCCCAATATGAAAATCTGGATCATCACTCCACAACTCTAAACTAAAATGGCCATAGTAGGTTTGAGTGCGCCCATGCAAGATTGCCCTAGTCATTGAGATCCGTAAAAGGGTATGATCTTCCACATGACTTTGGTATATACTTGAATTGTGGAAGCCAAGTCTTTTGTTGGTCCATCTTGTCATGTATAATACATAAATAGTATAATACATGATCTACATGATAGTTGATGGTCGTATGGTCCTTCATATGCTCCCCTTATCTTAGCCCTTTAACTGGGTTGCACACAGTCTTATCAAGAGTCTCCTTCAACTTAGCACATAAATTGCACTTTGCAAAGTTGTTTGAAGTTGCTATGGTGACATGATTGAAATGCTTCTTCCATAGCCTACTAAAGCTAGGTTGGGATATTGGAAGAATTCCCAATTCAAGTAGGGGAATTCACTTCTTCCAAAATACTCTTTTGAGTACAATGTGATGGTAACCTTTTCTCAACATTTTGCTCTTCCCTTTTCATCCCTTACGCTTTTATGTGCCATAGACTCTGCATTGAAATCAATATATTTTTCAAATATCTTCGGCAACCAACATCCTAGCTGTTGGTCTCAACAAACCATTATTTCCATGCAAAGCAATCCTTTCCCCTCAACTTAGCACATAAATTGCACTTTGCAAAGTTGTTTGAAGTTGCTATGGTGACATGATTGAAATGCTTCTTCCATAGCCTACTAAAGCTAGGTTGGGATATTGGAAGAATTCCCAATTTCTCGAAGTAGGGAATTCACTTCTTCCAAAAATACTCTTTTGAGTACAATGTGATGGTAATCTTTTTCTCAACAACCTCTTCCCTTTTTCATCCCTTCTTTTTTTATGTGCCATAGACTACTGCATTGAAATCAATATATTTTTTCAAATATTTTCCGGCAACCAAGATCCTAGCTGTTGGTCTCAACAAACCATTATTTCCATGCAAAGCAATCCTCGTTGTTCCCCTCTTTTTTGTTTTTTGCCAATTATGCCATGAAGAAGTTGGAATTGCATGGATATTACGCCATGCTTTTTACATATCCATTTGCCTAGCAAAGGGTATCTTTTTTTCTGTTTAGGTTTTTTTTCATCCCGGCGCATGCTCAAGAGTGTGTGCATGTAGGTCCTCCTCTCATCAACAAGATACTCTTGAAAAGTGGCTCTTGCTTCCACCAATTGTTCTATATTAAAGAATTGCATACAACCGGTCCAACAATAATCGAGCCCCTAATCTTCACCATTGTCTCACGTTTGATGTCATTAATCAACTTGGCTCTTTTTGCTAGGATAATGTCGGCAACTGATACTTCTCCCCTTTTGCCTAGGTTTAGAGTTCCAACCGCCAATGGATCAATATCAAGGCAATCATTGTCCCCAACAACCTCGGGCTCACGGAAAAAATAATCCTCCACAAATTGAACACTACTTATAGGCCATGCCATGATGCAAAGGAACCTCCAATTGCTTGACACAACCAAAACATTCCTTGTCACCCAAACCTTTACCTTTCCGGTTGTCTTCCAACAAAGAAATTGCAATACCAATATTGTCTTCCCTAGCCTTTCATCATTAATGCATTTGACTGTGGATTTGCTAGCACAATGACTCCTTGACTGCTTTATTTCCTTGTTGCACTTGTGCATGATTCTCACCTTCTTGTTCCTCCATTGCACCCTACTATGGAGGATTAATTGTTTTTCTTCAACATTCTTGCTAGGAGGTGCTTTTTATTGAAATTGCTCTTTTCAATATGTTGCACATCATCTTGAGTTGGGAGAGGCACCATTGACCTAGGCAAATTGCACCCTTTTTAGTCAATGAGTAGGAAATATTTATACACCATATGATAAGAAAAGTACATTACATTTATGGAATATATAGAGCTAAATCAAATTTTTTTAAAAGGCAAGAAATTCCTTGGAAATAGGTTTAATATAATAATAACAACGCTGTATATAAAAGCGAAATCATTTAAAACAAGAATTTTTCGTGGCAACAACAAGGAAATAACATTTATATATAAATATATCCAAATTTTAATTATCGAAAATTTAGCCTTCGTATCTGAAAAGACATATCCGATTAAAGGGTAGCCATGAGAATTTATTCTCCATAATATACCCTAGATGATATAGGTGGAAATTTCAGATGACGACGTGTTATTTGAGGCAATCATTTATTCACGCTAATTTCTAATTAACCCTATATAAATCTGGTTCACGCTCTCAAGATCTCCATTCTTTCCAAATTTTGTTTCTCTGCCCGCCATGAAGCATTCGGCCTCAAAGAATGAGCTTCATAAAGAAACCCGAGGTCTCCCTCAAAGAGACGCGGGGTTGATTTCCCTGAATCCCCCTCCCCATTGATTTTTGCTCAGGCAATTCTCCTCTGATTCGTTGGAGGATGAAGAGGGAGGAAGAGGACGATCGAGGATTCACTGAATTCACGACCGTGCTTTCGTGATTGGCTCGACCCTGAAACAAAGAATGAAATCTCTGTAGAAGAGTCAGAGGAGGAGGAGGAAGAAGAAGATTCGGAAGAAGGTCGAGAATTCGACCAATTTTTGGAATGGTTGCGCTTGGAATCAGGTTTGCATGTCGCTTTTGTTTTGCACCTTTCTTTCTTCTTTTTTTTCTAATGATTTCTTTCTTCTTTCTTGCAGACATGGAAGAAGAGTGATGCGATGCTTAGGGCTGCCCTTTTTTTTGTTTTGTTTCTTCTGGTTTTTCTTGGCCACGCCAGGGCATTTTTTGTGTATAATATTGTGAAAAGCCGGGCATCCGGTTTACAAGCCGAGGGCATCGTACATAAACTAATTTTGAATGAAATCAAACTATTTTCTCCAAGCATTTTGTATCCCTTCAAGCATCGTACATAAACCAATTTTTGAATGAAATCAAACCGTTTTCTCCAAGCATTTTTATATCTCTAAACTTTTGTCTCGCATTTGTCTCAATAAAGTCGGGGAACACTATAAATCAACCACATGAGATCTCGATTCATCAAAGTAACCTTAGGAAATTTTCCTCCGACCCACAAAAAAAGTTCCTCAACACTACAAATCATTTTTGGGTTGCCCCTAGGGGCAAACCCTTGTTTATGGGCTTTTGGCATATCCTAGGTATATGCTAGAATATCCCTAGGATATCTTTGGTGACCTCAAAACTTCCTATTTTGTAAACGCGGTCACCATCGATGTTGGGGGCGGATGTCGGTAAACTGGCTAACCGGCTGAAATCTATAATGCGATCGCGAGAGGCTAACGGAGGGGATTGGGCTAGATTGATCTAGGGATGGGTTGAATGGCTCTCGGTAACTCTAGGATTAGGTCAATTTAGTTGGGTCATTCCATTTTCTATATTTCGCTTCATTTGACCGCATCGGATTTAGGATCTTAGGAGAGGCCGTGGCTCATTGCATTGCCGATTTTATAAGTGCTCGCTTCTTTTGAAGGAGGGATTCCATTTCTGTCATTGCGATTTCATTAGGGATTTTTGAGATCATAAAAGGGCCTTCTAAGAATTGTCGACTAAGCTTATATGAACTACCAATCGAAAAGCGAGCTGGTAATCCGGTTGAAGAAGCAGTTATAACTAACTTTTTTGGATCACATTTTCTAGCATAAGTGTTGATAGAAAAGTCCAAATGAGCTCTTCTTGTTTGATGCAATAGATAGATCTCATTGAGATCTTTCCAACCTTGGGTGGTTTTGCTTATCTTTTAGCCCTCGTAGGATAGTAAAAATGATAAAAACCATATTTTTTAAAGTTTTGACAATCATAAGTGGTTAAAATATGTGCAAAGCATCTAGTTAGAAAGATCTCAACGAGATCTATCCATTGCACTAAACAAGAGCTCATTTGGACTTTTCTAACAACAATTATGCTAGAAAATGTGATCCTTGAGTTAGTTATAACAATTTTGTTGGACCCGAGAATCGATTTCTTATTGGTAGTCCATTTATCTTCATTTGGCTTAGTTGGTATATTTTTGAAGGCCCTTTTTAATCTAAAAACCCTAATGTATTTGCCAATCTTCGGAATATGAGTGTCACGGGAAATCTTAGAAAGTTATGGATATGTGGAACTAGATGTGTATGCAGGCTGGGGTAGCGGGTGCAATCCAGGTCCTTTTAAATTTCTTAAGAATTTGAAAAGCTTTAAGATAACAAAAGTAAGTTATATGCTTATGTTGGTATCAGTATCTTGGCATGCTTTTTGTACATGGTACCTTGGCGCTTTCTTCCCTCATTTCTTTGTTGCTTTGGTGGAGTTGATATAAATTCAAGGATTTTGTACTCTACACACATAATTTGTTAAAAAGACTGTATTGTCTTCTATTGTGGCCAGGGGATTTGAGGAACCATAACATGCCTTTGCCCTTTCTTGCATGTTATGTCCTGTGCGGCTAGAGGTAGCGGTGATTTCGACCCGGTAAAGACATTCCCTGGCCCGATTGAGTTCTCTATGTTACATTCCGATTTTTTTTTCAGGAGAGGCCTCCCATTTTCGCCCCACAAAGGCCCATGATGGAAATTTGGTCTTGGCGAGGAAGCATATCAAAAGCGAAGGAAGAGCCTACAAACTAGGTCATTTTAGTTGCAACTAAAGTTTATTTGGGTATCGAAATGCTGCATCCAAATAAGACAACAATTCCGACCTTGGTTGTGGCTCCAGTTATGAGAGCTTCTTTTTGAGTTTGCAGAGGTCAGCAACAAAGGTTTGCCGTTAAACGTAGTGTCTTTGTGGATTAAAACATTTCCTCACTTGGCGTTTGATGTAGTTATATCAGAAATTTTGAAGGTGAGGGTGTAAGCTTGTTTCAAGAACAAGAGGTATTTATTATAACAATTCTTGCTTTTGGCTATTTCTTGCACCTATTTTTGTGATGGCATATAGAAATATATCTTTAGAAATGTATCTATTCCTAAGCATATCTTTTTTATTATTTCGATGTATTGCAAGCTTCTATATGTGAGCTCCACCATGTTCATGCATTTCGATATAGATGCAAGCTTCTATATGTGGGCTTAGCCATGTTCATCATATTACACAGCAAGTGCACCCTAATGCGATTGACATGTAAATATTTGATTTGTCAATCAATCACGTAATTTTGATAAGAAGGTGTCTCCCCTGGTGGCCGGACATGCGAGGAGAGATAAAGCTGCAAATTTCCATCTCAAGATGACCATAACCAAGCACTAAAACTTTCGTGATTCCTAGTTCTCTCACCTTGTAAGCTTGCGGATAGATGCGCTCTGCTTGTTAATCTTGCCCGCATTGAAAAAATCTGAAATCATGGAACAATTCAACCTTTCGTCTTCTCCACAAAGTGGCGCGTCCTCGTCGGTATCCAGGACTAAAAAGTGGGTTGCCATGGCAAAGCTTCGATGACCTCACACTTTAAAGACAAAGAAAACCCTAACGGCCAGGTGGAATTCAAACTTGATAATTTTCTTTCTTGCAAAGTAAAACACTACTTTGGAAATATTGCATTAGATCCGATTCAAGAATTGATCTAGCCAAGGCTCAATCTTATGCCACTTTTTGAAGCCTTTTTCCTCATGGGGAACTCCACTTATGCTCATGGAATCATAGATTTAGGATCGACTGTATATTTTATTTGGTGATAACTCACATTCTTTGCATAGAAATTTGTGATTATGGTGTGTGCAAAAATGGTCAATGCAGGATGTGTTAGCAATGGTATTTTGTACAAGGGATGCAAGCCAGCTGGTAGTAGCTACAATATGTAGTTAAAAAAATAGAAGGTTACGGTTACTTTAAGTTCAAATACTTCTTCCATGAATAGAAATGTCATTGTCGGAGCAGTTTTAGCAAGCCTTAATGCAAACATGCTATAAATCTTTACGTCACGTAGATTTGAACAAAGAAAAACCACAACTTGCATGGTGATAATGATGATGTATTAATAGAAAGCTCTCTAAAAGAATATAGATTTTCTATGAAGCATAGCAAGTGGTTAAATATAACTTCTCACAATCTTTTGGTGTTGGAGGTTTTTAACTTTTCTAGAAGGTATACAAGTTGCAGTGGAGAAATTAGAAATCGAGCACCATCATAAGAAATTCCACCGGGATTTTAATACTATTAGAGAGAAGCCAGCGCCAAGATCCGTGAATTTATTAGGATTATGAACCAGTGCCAAGATGAGCTTTCTTGTTTAGGAGTAAATGACAAACAAAAAAAGATGGTCAGGTGAACAAACCTCCTTTAAAATGGATACATGATTTGAGATTGTTGTGGGGGCGCAAAGGCGACTTGTATATTTGCATGAAAATGTCCAAAATAAGATCATTGGTTTAAATATAAAACAACATAAAACTCTTTGTAGACGCCAGTTAAAGAATGTAGATTTTTGACATTTGTCCAAGATATTCACCGCGGGATAACACAAACCATTACATTCCACACTTAAAAATAAAATTCCCCTTAAACCCCTTTGGTTTGGGTGCATATTCACACGGGGAGGTGACTGGGGCATCGAGTCATTAGATAAGCATATATGCCCTTTATTCCTCGATCTAGATCCTATATAGAAATCCTCATTTGTGGGGTATGCATGTACAAGTTTTGGTATCTTTGTATAACCACGGTTTGCAAAAATACTATAAGATTTGAGGCAATGTACTATATGGTGTTGATTTTTGTACATGTATAATATGATTTTAAGGGCTCTCAGCTGCCCTAACGTCACCCCAGATGTGAATATGCACCCAAACCAAAGGGGGGTTTAAGGGGAATTTTATTTTTAAGTGTGGAATGTAATGGTTTGTGTTATACCTAAAAATTTTTGGCCCCGCCGGGCCTTCAACAAACAAAGGGCCGATGTAATAAATTGTATTTATTTTTAAAAAAATTGGGTCTTGGTTGCTTATTATAAACTAAGTCGTTGGCACATCATAAATACACATTTATAAATATCATACAAGCAATTCAGAAAAGGAATATTTCCACGCCGCTAATACAAGAGGGCAAGTGCCGTGAGCTCATATGATGGATCAATTATAATGCTATACTCTAGAACTGACTTGATGACAAATTATATCCTCCAAAGGTCCTTTGGAGCATTGCTTCCTTCCTCAAAAAAAGGGAGTGCGAGAACCATTCACTCAATGGGTTAACGATTAACCACCCGGACAATTGCTAACTAGTCAAAAGTACAAACAAACAAAATTTGCTAGTACAAGTTTCTGAACCTCCAAACAAAATGCCAATGTTCCTCATGCTCAAAATGTTTTCTATCTCTACATCATCAAATGCCAATGTTGAACACAATAGCTGCATTTACACTCAAATACATTTTCCATGAAGGACTTCAACAATTATGTCAATGATGAAGTAATCATTTGTGGGCGTTAACCTTTAAGTACAGCTAGAAGAAAGCTGAAATGAAGCGGCATATTGCAAAACTCATCTCATACACGAGAGCCATGAATAGTAAGATATCATTGCTTGGAATAATGAGGATTAGTTTCCTAGCTCTGATTTACTCTTCCCCACTTTCTGAGGGATTTCGAGGAATCAACAATCTTCACAACCTTCCTTGGCTGGCCACCGTAGCTACGAGAACCCTACGCCATGTACACAACATCCATCCCACTCAAAACTTTGCCAAGCGAGAACATGTTCACCATCTAGCCGGTTGGCCTTTGGCGGTACTAATAAAGAATTGAGATCCATTAGCATTAGGTCCATCATTGACCATGTATATGGTCCCAGGGCTAGATATAGATTCTCCACCCTTACCATTGCCATGAGTAATATCTCCTCTTTCGGTATAATCCGATGGAAAATGCTTCCTTGTAATGCTTTTCCCATTTTTCCCTTTTTCCTTTCTTTCAAAAAGGCTTCTCTCTTGTCACGGGCATAACTTCACCATAGAGACCCATTATTATTCTTCCAGCCGATGGCCATCAATATCTACTTCAAAAAGGTAACTTCTACCTTTTCTTCTATCGTGGAGTCTGCTGGGAATGCGACCAAGAGAAAAATACTGACGGCAACAAAACCCAAGATCATAAGCTTGATCTTCTTTTCGGCACTCTCAAAGTTTTACGTCCTTTGAAATCTACGCTAAGCAAAGTGCGACAAAGTGATGTGAAGCTTTTTTCTAGCTCTTTCAAATGTAAAAACATCTCCAGAAGGTAGTTGCTTTATATCGGACATATAAATTATTAAGACCTTGAGGGTGTGAAAGTCATCTAAATAAGGCAAATGCTTCCGGGATAGCGTGAAACGGACTCCTCATCGGAGTAAGCTTCTCTTTGCATAGCTTTCTTCATTATCTGATTGGTTCGGACACTTAAACCGAGTTATGCACCAATCGGATGGAAATTTCAAAAGGTAATCTTTGTGCAAATAGCGGTTCTGACAACAAAGATCCGTTCCTCTATAATCTTTACCGCTAAGCGCCTCATAAGAGCATGCACATAATACCTATAATGCTTGTATCTATCATTCCGTTCTACCTTGATCATGCATCTGCGCATTTTACAAGTTGCGGCAGTAGAAACCTTACTCGATCCTTGCTCATGTTCCATAGTGGTAGAAGATCTGCGATGTCCAAATCCTCTCCCTCTGCAAATGATGCAAAGGCTAGGAACATGCCCTGCAGATCATCTTTTGAATTCTGGGGAAGTAAATCATAGCTTACTTTTAGTTTTTCTAGAGCCTTTGAATATCGATCATCACCAAGCTCCTCTGCTCTCTCCAATAACGATCCTCCAATCGTCCATTTATCAGAGGCACCCGAGCCATCATGCACAAATCCGAGCACAGCCAGGCAAGAATCGAACTTCCAAGCTTTGTAAACAATACCTCTGCAACAGTTACCAGACAAACAAGGATTTCTCCCCATAAAAAATCATCGCGTTGTTCTGTTCTCTTGAAAGATCTGACTAAACCCTAAATCTTTTCTTCCACAAACCCTAAAGTAAAGGGTCTCGATGCTTGCATGTGTTTTTGGGAGTAAAGAAATAAGTTATTTGTGAAGGAATAAATATGCAATGCAAAACCATTGTAAAACCATATGCCATTAATATGCATGCACTCTAGATATCTTGATTAGTATGCCTGGGTGCTGTCGCGCCCATGAAATCATATGAGAACCATGCTAAAAGCGTATAAAATCACAAAAAACCCTGTTATAATGCTAGATATTAGCGGAAAAATCCCTTATGTTTCTAAAGTGTTGGAAACAATCTGATTTCTATGATATGTAAAATAGGGTAGATAGCCTCCTTACAACATATCAAAGATGTAAAAGCTGTTTGTTAGCTGGTAATATTGTTGAAGAATCTGATAAACCCTCATGTATATCTTATTAAAATACAAATAGGCTGCGCACCAATTCTTGCTCAAAGGGTCGAAATGATAGTTGTGTACACGGCAATTTGGAAGAAGAGATAACTTCAATTTAACATGTGTTGTTTCTTGTTTCATGTCATGCCCAGCCAGATATTAGAGTGGCGGATTTGCAAATGCCCTATTGTCCAGAAGCTTTGAAATTGTTAAACAAAAATCATCCAGCACAACTCTTCTCTCTAGGTTCCTTAGCATTTACCCTTTCGACATTCTAAGGAAGCATAAATATCTATGGAGGTATCAAGTTGTTCAGGAACCTGCTAGAATAAACCTGCTGAACTTTGACCCTTTCGAAAAACCTGAGGCCATTGCCATAGCCAGAAGCTCTGTTCGTGATACAAAATGAATGTTCTTGATAACAAAATCTTTGGATAACAGGCGACGAGGTTGCAAAAAACCTTACGGACTTCGATTAGATTAGGACATGGTTATGCCTTTTGCATCCCTGTTTGATATGCTAAAAGCCCTTCATGCTACTTGATATGTTTATCTGCGGAGGAGTGCGGTGAGCAAGCAGGATGAAAGGCCCGAAGAAGTTGACGAATTTTAGCTTCTTGCTTCGCCCTTAATCTTCGCCAGATCTGCAAGCTTGATCCATCAGACCCATCGGATGAGGAACCAGCGTGATGTGCTCAACCTTTAGCTGGAACATGGGAAGATAGTAATTGGTTTCAATTTCATTCGGAACTGTCTATCCTGCGAAGGAGAGGACATTTTCAATAATAATAAAGTAGTTGAAAAACGTAGTTAAATTAAAAACACGAACACCTAATTGAAACAAATGGAATAACATGTACTATTATATCACTACTTTGGGGATATGAGAGTGTATTAGTAACATCAACTTACCATGAACAAAATCTCATTCGTGAGCACCAACCACGACTTTGCAATTTTAGTTGCTGTTGTGCGTTTTTTCTTGACTATTTTTTCATGATGTGCCTAAATTGGTGAAATGTATGCATAAATGAAGAATTATATGGGTGTAATGTGGAGAAAATGTAAAAAATGTGCAAATATTGGGGATGAAGCATTTATGATGTATTGAAGTTGAACCTATGGACTTGAAGGAGTATTAAAGTCCTTAAGAAATATTTTCAATGGTTGATAATTTGATGATGTGTCATGAATCACGGGGAAGCATGGTAGTTGCAAAGAAGTTTGGATGACCTAGATTTGAAGTTGAGGTGGCAAAATCTAGTGAACTTATGGTAGTTAGAATTTGGATCTAAGGTTGTGATTTGCCTAGATCTAGTGGCTAGGATCAAGTAGAGTTTTCTATAAGATAGCCAAAATTCGTGTAGAAGGGAGGCCCAAATTTGGAAGATGACATCACGGGCAAAGTTCTTGAAGTGTGAGTATGTTTCTTGATCGGTTGAATATTATTATGTTGAAGTATGATATTTTGATTATGATTATGTGATTCTCCTATTTGTTATCTCTATTTCTATAATCTCAAAAGACTTGTGTAAGAATGATTATGTTGGTGATTTATGATGCGGTAGAGTGAGGCCTAGCCTATCTCATATACCTTGAGATTTGCTTGGGTTGTTGTAGTTAGCTTGTTCTTCGGTTTTCCTTGGGTGCGTGAGAAGATGCTAACATATTTTGGGGGCATTGCGAGAAAGCAACACTTTGCGGGCAAGATAATCAAAGATCAAAGATGGTAGTGGTACATAATTATGTTGCAATCGATTATCCATGGAATATCATTTAAGTGCAAGTGGAGAATCACGATGTTCAAAGAATGGTAGTGTATCAATGGTAGATCGAAGTTTGTAAAGCGGAGGAATATGTTGAAGCCTATTGCAGATGATGAAAATGTTGTTTCTATTCTTGTTTGGTGCGGCGATGGGAGAATGGAAATATTCCGAATCTCTTTGTGAATCTTAACTTGCTTGCTCCTATTCCATAAATAATGGTATAAATGGATGGTACAAAGTTTTTGTGCTCTTGCATCTGCTAGAACATCTTGATATTACATCACGCCATATTTTTTATGCTCGCATGCATCTTCTTCCACCACCGGACCCGCAAGAAGAAAAGAAAAGAATCGCCAAACCCAAATCGCCATAACACATTACGTCATGCCTTCTTGCCCTTCTAGTTTCGTTCTTTTTCTTCCATATCTATGCCATGAATTGTTCTGCCTGCCATAATCAAAGAAGAAGCTTTTTGCCATTCTTTGTGCCTTCTACTATCTGAGTAAAAAAAATATATAATGAGAGAAAGGGAAGGAACAAGCTTCTTCCATCGTTATTTTCCTTACGCCATAAACGATCCATGGCGAAACCTAATATGTTTTTTCTTTGGATTCACCGCCGAGGAAACTTGATCACAAAGCCGCCCGTTCTTTACCCTTGCTCCATCATACCCTAGCGGCCGCCGTATGAAACGAGAGGAGTAGAGAAGAAGGAATTAAAAATAAAAATGAGGGTCGTTCAAAGGGAAAAAAATAAGGAAGTTTTTAAAAGATAAGAAGAATGAAAACAAACAAAGTTTTAATATCGGCAAATGGTTAGTTGGTTAAATGTTTGGCTTTCAACTATTTGGTCCACGAGTTCAAGTCCATCTAAAAACCTAGAAATGCTTTATTTTTCAAAGATGTTTGCTTATGGGAAGATCTTACATTAATTTTGAAGCCCAAAAATCTTGAAGACTAAATGAGGTTGAAGATATATCTATATGATCATGTTATTTTCACTTAAGACTCTATTTTCCAACAAGACTATTTATTCTCCAACAAGCTTATTCAAGTCAAATACTGTATTATGAAGATCGAGATTATGTGGTTAGTGCTTATGCTTTTGCAATTTGATTGGATTTCATTTTCAAGTTTTTTCAAGAATTCAAGCTATCAAAGGAAGTTGTACAAGTTTTATTTTTTATTTAAGTGATTATGGATGGCATGATGGATGTGCTGACCTAGAAAGGCAGCAACATCTCATGACCTATGTAAAATGTGATGAAAAATTATAAGTGTTGTGAAGGGGATAGAGCGCCATACCAAGCAGTAGAGCGAGGGTGCCACTGACCTGGATGGGACTTGCCACCCTATAATTGATGAAGATGAAGTGATGTTAGAAGTTTTTAGTATTTTTTTCTTGGAAGACTTCTATAGATGGTTTTGAAGACTTGAAGATATTTTGACATTGGATTTTTGCTAAGTTGTGATGCTATTTTTACGACCTACTTTTGAGGACCAAGTTGAAGACATGAAGATCAAATATAAGATTTTGAAGAATTCATCGGGACGATGAATAATCTTGGGGGGGAATAATGTTGTGCGTTTTTTCTTGACTATTTTTTCATGATGTGCCTAAATTGGTGAAATGTATGCATAAATGAAGAATTATATGGGTGTAATGTGGAGAAAATGTAAAAAATGTGCAAATATTGGGGATGAAGCATTTATGATGTATTGAAGTTGAACCTATGGACTTGAAGGAGTATTAAAGTCCTTAAGAAATATTTTCAATGGTTGATAATTTGATGATGTGTCATGAATCTGGGGAAGCATGGTAGTTGCAAAGAAGTTTGGATGACCTAGATTTGAAGTTGAGGTGGCAAAATCTAGTGAACTTATGGTAGTTAGAATTTGGATCTAAGGTTGTGATTTGCCTAGATCTAGTGGCTAGGATCAAGTAGAGTTTTCTATAAGATAGCCAAAATTCGTGTAGAAGGGAGGCCCAAATTTGGAAGATGACATCACGGGCAAAAGTTCTTGAAGTGTGAGTATGTTTCTTGATCAGTTGAATATTATTATGTTGAAGTATGATATTTTGATTATGATTATGTGATTCTCCTATTTGTTATCTCTATTTCTATAATCTCAAAAGACTTGTGTAAGAATGATTATGTTGGTGATTTATGATGCCAGTAGAGTGAGGCCTAGCCTATCTCATATACCTTGAGATTTGCTTGGGTTGTTGTAGTTAGCGCTTGTTCTTCAGTTTTCCTTGGGTGCGTAGAAGATGCTAACAGTTGCTAAAGCATCTATACCGCGTATTCCAAAAAAGAATCGCCATAAACTTACCATGAACAAAATCTCATTCGTGAGCACCAACCACGACTTTGTAATTTTAGTTGCTAAAGCATCTATACCGCGTATTCCAAAAAAGTCGCTCTGTAGTTGAACTAAAGATCTTCGAAGTTATATGTTGTCTATTAACAAAAAAAAGTTCTTGAGATCTTTCTTAGAGCAACTTGGTGCTTGGTTATCAAGGGCGTGCTAAGCATGTAGATAGGGATAATAGTGTGGGAAGGCTGGAAGACTTAAAAGGCTGCATCATTATGGTGAGACTTGTGCAAAAAATGTTGCACCTTGCCATGCTTCGCGACAAGATCGGCAAGATCACATTCTTTTCTGAGTTGAATGAAGTGTTTTGCAAAAATAAATATCTGACCTTCTTTGTATAAGCTGCTTGCCATAGTTGGCATATTGATTGCATATTGCATTTTGAAGCATTTGACAACTACAATTATATCGTGTTCTAGTAACCTCTCGGACATACAAACAAAGTTTAAAAACTACGAAACAAGTTTTGATAGGCTTTGTTTGGGTGTTCCGCGACAAATGGCGCATTTCCTTGCAAAAGAGAAAAAAACTTTCCATGAAATACTTTAGCTTCTTATGTCTTCAAGCTATATTCTTCATCTTTGCTACATGATGACAAATAGACCCAATTTGAGCATATGTCATAAACTACTTGCTTGCTTATGCCTCCGGCGGTATTGATGGGATCTAGGTTCCATAAATACCTACAATATACAAAGCGCTTGATAAGATGCTGCTGCAACTAAAGTTAAACATAAATCATGTTTGGAAACTTCAATCTCCCCTTGATCTAGGTACTTTTTACCTTACTTAGCCATGGTCTATTGGTATCAAGGTATCAAAGGTACATATAAGGCGTGGATGAAACACATGCCACATTGAGGAAAAGCACATGGTATTTCATCAAACATACGTGTCTTATGCTTTAAATCTTTGTAAGAAATGGAAAGTGCATCTCGAAATGCTTTGCTCAGGCGGTTTCCTCTTCCATACCATTAACTTTGTGGAAGTACTCAAACTTTCAAGCTTTTTAAATCCTCTACATGCACCGAGGTTTGTTTGCATCTCTTTGCTCTGCAAAAGCCATTTTCAAAAATAATATTTTGGGGCAACCGGCTAATGCATCTTTGCGGCAACAATGCCGCGGGGTGGAAAAGCGCCAATGGAGAGCTAGCGGATAAATGGGCGGATCAATGGAAACATACCTTATACATTTGCGCGCATCCGGCTTCTACGCTCTGCTCGGCTATTTCCCTTGCCTTTGGTGTGGACAACCGGCCGAGACCACTTTGGTGTGGCAAAGGGTCCTAAAATTATCTGGCTGACACATCCCTTACGCTCAACGGCAAATGGCCACTTGGAGCATGGCGATTCTGAGGCTTCACCATTGATCAAAGGGACAACCGGTGGAAATGGGATGGATCGGGATGCTAACTCGACCCATCTTATGAATACATAAATAGCCTTGAGGCCTCCATTGGCGACCTAAGCACCCGGTATACTATGGAGCTACTGCCGAGCATATACCATTTGGACAATGGAAAACTTACCGACCAAATTCATGAAGGCGATACTCCGGTGAACATTAGCACGATGGAATTATGGACCCGGCTAATCTATTTGCGGCAACAATGCGAGGGGGTGGAAAAACGCAATGCTAGCGGATAAATGGGCGGATCAATGGAAACCTACCTTACATTGCCGCATCCGCTTCTCTGCTCTGCTTTGTTTCGATAGAAAGGTAGGGCGTTTTTCTCTTGGCGGAACCCTAGAACTTCAGATTTGTTTTAAAAGGACCCTAGAGCTTTTCGGCCATCAATCAAAGGGGCAAGTGATATTGCCATCGCTAAACTCGTATCTTATATTAATGAGCGTTCTTGGTGAAAATCTTTGGATATGAGCGGCAAGATGGTAAAGTAAGCCCGGTATCTCAGATCCTCATCCTCGATCAAGCACCCTAAATTTGCCTACCTAAATTGAACCCTAAATTGAAATCGGCTATTCTTGGGGTTTCACGTGCCCTTTTTTTTTTAATTTTTTTGGGCGTTACTTTTTTAGCCTTTTTTCAAGCCACTTTTTAGCCCCTAAGATTGCATCATGAAATCTGGCCCGGAAGTCGAATTTAGGGCGTGGTCCATTACTTGCACTAAAACATTATAATATAAGATATATAAGATGAGCTAAGATGAAAAATCTTTTTTAAGCCTTTTTGAAGTTGGGTTATATATCTTATTGGGAGAAAATACGTCTTTAAGGTTTTGAAAAACATGGGGACCTTTTTATGGAACCACTACATATTTCTTGGGGGTGCTTGGCTAAGCACCTACGATTCACCCATGGTGGGCCCTTTATATCTCAAAGATTTACAACTAAAAAGATATCTTCGTCCTTTGTTTGAAATAACTATTGTTTGTAAATATCTCTCCTATATGTGACGAAAAGGTACAAACCTGTATTAAACTTTTATGACCCATGAGAGATAAAAAGGCTACCATGCAATATAAGGACGGAACGATGGACGAAAGCTTTTTATGGCCTTTTTGGCATCAAGACCAATGTGTTGGTAAGTCTAGCTATTTCGAAATTATAAAGCCACTTGGGTGCATGAAAGCATGTGAGACTTATATTATTCACGATAAGGGGTATTATATTATTTTTAGAAAAAGCCATAGCAATGGTCATTTTTGTACATGTAAAATCTCGATTTAGGTCTGTTAGAATTTTGAGCAGCGACCCGGTCTACCCTAATCCGTCCGCGAGGTGAGCGACCCGTGAGATAGGTAGCCGCCCTTCTTGTATTAGGCCACCATGCATGATGATGGAAGTTTAGGCGGCACTTTGCTTTCGGAGTTTATTCTGGATATGGAGTTTATTACGGATGTTTTCAATGCGCTTCATCCAGATCTTTTATATCTGAAATAAGGGTGAAGAATAATGAAAAACGACTTTCTCTTATTTTCCATATATACGGGCTAAGCTTTGGTTGGCTCTTCTGGCGTTACGCTTCTCTGAAATGTAGAAAGGTGAGCCATCTTTTAGGGTTCTTGTGTATAAATAATTTACGAGGACATTATCCCTTTGCAAATATCTCGGTCCGTTTCGTGGCATTTGGTTTACTCTCCTTTTGTAGCGGATCACTTAATGTGGTGGTTCTGCAATGCATTGAGTGCCCTAGATGGGCAAGCATGAAGGTATCCCAAGCGGGGGTTCTACAAGAGCCATGCTCTTGGATTTGATAAGGAAATCGGGCTAGATTTAAGCTCACTCTGCAAAATGGAAGGAGAGTCTATTGCCTGACCTACTAAAGCATTTGGAAAGAATCGTTGAGAGATATGGGTTGGCTTCATCAACACCACTTGCCCCTCTTGTCAAGAGAACCTCACGGATTTCCATCAGGGGTTAAGAAATTCTTTACAACAAGCGGGAAGCGTCCAACAAAGGGGCTGCTTGTCACGAGATCACGAATAGCGGACATCTCGATCTTTGAGGATAATATTGCAAATACCAATGGAGATCCAGGATGACAATGTTCACTTTCGACCAAACCAGGTCCCTCTTACATTAAATACTCATTCATTTGCAAATGGAGATGCCTCATATTACAAGTAAATTGGTGCTAGTTCATTTTGCTTACATGGTTTCTTACCTTCATAAAATCTAAGTTTATACTCTTTAGCATTAGGCTGGTTTCTATTGTTTTCTTTAATGTTGTATACTAGATCATCTGAAATTTGGGCCGGTCAAGCGGCGGAAACTTGCATACCGGTACAATTCTAAAGGGATCCTTTCATCTCCATTGCTTTCGATCATTTAAACGGGCATATGAAATCTTTGGGGAGTAAAACGGTGATCAAAGCTTCGAAATAAATCGTGACGGTGGAAGCAATCAAGCATAAACCTTGTGGGTTGCACAAATGCTCACAGTGCCACAAATCGAAATGCCACAGTGCTCCAAATCGAAATGCCTTAATGCCAAAATGGGCTGTGAACCTTGAGAATGGATCGTGTCAAAAATCGTTAGAAACCCTTCGGTTGTGAAAAAGCGAAGCTAGAGAAATAAAGAAGAAGCCCACACGATAGCTACCATTCAATTTGGCATCTTCTTTGTAAAAACCGATTCGTTGGGTAGCATAATTTGAAGGGAGGGGGCCAAGAAAAATCTCGCCCTAGAAATGACATCACGAGCATTTGGAAAAACACATGAGGGTAGTTAGTTCTTGAAATCTTTTAATCTAGCGGAGATGCGTGCAGCGTAGAACCACCAAACATGGCGAAATGGTAGAAATCGATTTTCCCCAAATATCCAGCGGCCCAAATTAAAAGCCCTAAATCCAACGGCCCAAATTAAAAGCCCCCAAATAAAGTTGGCTCTATCACGGACCATCAATCTTGCACATTCATGAGGCGAAATCGATTTGAAGTAGCTGGCCCCTTATTTCTAGAGATTTTTTGGTGTCACCATATGGTCGTCGATCGTGTATGCGGACGACTCTGCAGTGACAACAAAATTCCTAGAAATAAAGTGCTATATAATTGTATATATATACAAGTCTTTTTTGTACTATGTAGGGCACTTTGTCGAGTTAGGAATTTGTACAAATCCAACTAGAAGCAAAATCTGAGAGATACATCTCTTAGATTCTATTGGATTCTCAAAGATTCTCTTGAGATTTCCATAAACTCCTTAAGATTCTCTTGATTTTTCCATTATTCCTTAAGATCTTGAGATCCCAAGATTTCTCTAGATTCTTCAAGTTTCTATGTAGATCCTCCTCGTTCTTCAAGATTCCATCAAGATTCCCCTAGATTCCCTTATATTATCAAGATTCTATGTAGATTCCCTAGATTCATTTAATTTTGATAAAGATTCACCTAGATTCCCCTATATTATCGAAGATTTTATGAAGATTCCCTTGGATTCCCTAAATTCTCAAAGAATTTTTCTAAGATTCCCATAGATTCCCATAGACTCTATTGAGATTGCCCTAGATTCCCAAAGATTGTCTCAAGATTCACCTAGACTCCCCAGGATTCTATGTAGATTCTCTTGGATTCCTTTAGATTCTATGAAGATTCCTTTAATTCTTATGAGATTTCATCAAGATTCTTAAAGATTCCTTAAGATCATATAAAGATTCTCTTAGATTCCATTAAGATTTCCCTAGATTCTACTAGATTCTCTTAGATTTCCAAAAGATTCTCAGAAGATTCACATTGACTTCCCAAGATTCTATGTAGATTCTCTTAGATTCTCTAAGGTTCTATCAATATTCCCTGGATTCTCACCATAGATTCTCTCGAGATTTCCAAAGATGCCCCAAGATTCCCATGATTCTATGTAGATTCTCTTGGATTCCCTTGGCTTATATAAAGATTCCTTTAGTTTCTCCATGATTTCATCAAGATTCCCCTAGATTCCTAAAGATTTTATGAAGATTCCTTTAGATTCCTTTAGATCATAGAAAGAATCACGAGGGTTCTCCAAGATTCCATGAAGATTCTCCTAGATTCTCTCAAGATTCACATAGTTTTCTCAAGATTCTATGTATATTTTTCAAGATTCTCTAAAATTCTATCAAGATTCCCCTAAATTATCAAATATTTCTATGAAGATTCCCTAGGTTCCCATAAATTCTTTCGAGACCTTTAGGTTCTCCATTATTTCATCAAGATTCCCAGGGATTCCCCTCGATTATTAAAGATTTTATGAACATTCCTTTAGATCATATGTAGATTCCCTTATGTTCTCCAAGATCTATCAAGATTCCCCTAGAATCTCAAAGATCCCATCAAGATTCCCAAATATTTTCTCAAGATTCACATAAATTCCCCAAGATTCTATGTAGATTCTCCTAGGTTCTCTAGCGAGAATAATTGGCATAGGAGCGTTCGAGGCCAACACTCCTTGGTACTTGACATTCCTAAAGCGCATGAATCGGTTGTGCTTCTTGTCAAATCATTACGCTCTATAAAGCGTTGCCACAACTTTTGTGGTAAAACATTAAAAATATTTATTTAGCATGAAATGCTTTGCATATAACAAGACAAAAGAAACCTTAGCGAACCACAATATTAGATCATAAAGCATACCTTGCAACCGCAGTTAATCATCGTTCTCGGTAAAAACATTGTCGGCGGAGTTCTTGTGATTTTCGGCTTGCAATGCGGCTAGCATGCATAAATTGTTAAGCGAAAGCGCATGAAATGAACATGATTAATTTAAAGAGAGTAGTCATCTTTTTCTAAAGAAAGGGATATAGCGATGATATTCTTGGCAACCCAATTTATGATTTTAAAAGGGCGCCATCTGCCGGATTGCGGTCGGATTGAATGGAAAAAGTTTGGGTTAGCATTACCTCTTTGTTTGGCAAAGAAGATATGCCTGAGAATGGTGCGTAAAAGCTCCACTTTTGAGTTGCTCCTTTTCAACTCTGCCGGTTGTAAAACGAGTCCCACATTTAGACTATGATTTTTTTCTTCTATGTTCTAACAAATTCTATATTTAATAAGAACAACATAGATGTATGCGCTTCAAAAGTTTGGGCATGTTCCTTTGAGTGCCCAAGTTTGGAATGTCGTGGTGGAGCGATTGTTTGCACGATCAATTTCCTTCCATGAATTCGATCTTCATAACTATATGCGTGGCATGAAGCAGAAAAAAGTCGCGAGACCTCACCTGGACAAACTTTTGAACAATCTAGCCTATTTGAAAACAATGGAACGTCTCCCGACAAATGATATGCATAAATAGCATGCAGCGACAACATATTATAGCATGGTAATAAAACAAAGATGTTTACCTCAAACCACTTGTCCAGAACCTTTGATGCCGGTGCAAGCAAAAGCTCGAGGAAGGCACTGTTATATGTAGGATATATCAATTTGTTTGGTAAAAACATAATTAATTGGAGTAAATTGTCTTTCAAGAAGGGTAAAAAGGAGGTGAGATTGTTACGCATAAAAAAAAAGCTGTTAAGCTATCTATTAGATCAATTTTTCTTAGTAGAAAGCCAAGACTTATATAAGGATCTATAGACATAGCCACGAAACTATTTTATAAAAGGATATAACAGGACCTGGTTATCATGACATTTAGTTAGAAAACTAGGAACTATATGGTTGTGTAATCATGCGAGGCATAATTCTAGAAAATAAATAAGATGATCTTTTTAAATGGACAAATTTGAGGGTGGTGATTTTGTTGAGAAGCATTTCACTACCATCCGCATTATTGAGAAGACTCCGTCAATTCCTCTGTCCCAAGCAAGCACCTTCTTTGCAATTTCTACTATGGCTTGCATTCTCGGCCGGTGACTTTGAAAGCCCTTTAGAAGGCTCACCTTTCACCGCTATCTAAAAGTGGCTCCACAAATCGCTAAACTTTTCAAGTTGCTTTTCATACCCTATCGAGAAAAAAATGTTCTAAGTTTAGGTTCGGATAAGAAAATCAAGTAGATCACGGACCTGCATACATGAAAATTAAACATAAGCAATAGACTATACTTGAACCAGAGAAAACAACTTGGGTATTTTGAAACATGTGGAAGAAAGGTACCCATTTGTTTCACGTCTTCCTAGGGAGGATATAATCAAAGTATACTCCACATTAACTTTCCAATGCAATCAAGGAAATTAACAACTCCATGTTAACTTTCCAATGCAATGGGACTAACTTGGGAGTTCTTTTGTGATCGGACCAAGCCGGTCTTTGGATACTACTCAAACCCGGGGGATTGACTAGGAAGTTATTTGTCATCGGACCAAGCAGTTCATGGACACTATCTTCTGAGGGATTAAATGAACTTTGAATACACACATTACGGGGTAAAGTCTTGATATTTGATCGATTATGTTGACATCGGTAGCCCATAAGAAGATAGCCACCATTGACACTTGGCGTAAATGAGGAAGGATTCCTCGGAAGCAACTTAAGGCCATGCTTATAAAGATCCAACTCCTACATGCGGACCGAGAAGAAGCCATTTTAAAAGCGAATTACAGGGCTTGGACTTCTTCTAATGAAGAACATCGATAATAGATGGCGGAAGGAGGCTTTGAAGATTCACGGATACATTCATTCAATCGCGAATTCAATTAACTTGGTGATTTCAAGTGTACTTCTTGTAACAAAGCCGTAACGGCTGGCGTTGCTCCATGTGGCGGCGTCATCTTCATCATTGTGCTCGTCGTCTTCATCGTTGTGCTTTCGTCCTCTTCGATGTTGTACTCTTCATCATATGTTAATAGATGTTTGTACCATATTGCTTTCGATGTATTCTATTTACGCTAGCGCAATGACTCTTGATGTGCGCCAATTGCGATGCGGCTTGGATGTGGTCTCATATCCACTTTCGCCCGGCTGATTGCGGATACAAAAAAATATATGTTACATGCATTGAGGCGTGGCTTGGTGGGTTCTTAAACATGTTGTAATATAAGAAATATAAATTTCCGCGTCTTAAGCAAGCCACTTATTGCGATAATAATCATATAATTTCATTCCACAAAATAATAATTAAATACATGGTAAGACTCCCACAAAAGGACAACACAACTTATACTAATTATAATTGGTACATCATCAAAAGACCTCGGTATTGGTCACTGGAAGTATTCATCTTGAATGAACAATTCATCACCAACACGAAGACTCTTTATAGCATCTACAATAATATATCTCCCTTCAATTTTCAGCCTAAAAGAAATCTTCTTGGTCCTTTTTGCCTCGGTGAAATCACAATTGGTAGCACGGATTCTCGATAGAGTTTGTTAATAAAGGTACCAAAGGTTTCCATGTAATTGAGGGCGACCATCAATGTATTTCAAATCTTTCTTTGTTATCGGATTACGGCTATTCTTCGTTGCACATTAGAATTTAGGCCATAGATGAGCATCATGCTTGGTGCTTACTCAATTTATGCCAAGCCTCGAGTTGTATTCGGGACCTACATATGGCATCAAAAGGAACACTTCGTGCCATCTTTGACTTTTATATTTGTCATCTTATATTATAACTAGTTATGGTGCCCGGCGTTCTTTGAGCTAAAGTTATTAACATGTAAATGAGCTTCTTGAATTGAATTTCGACTTGCATATGTGTTGCTAGTCTATAAAAGGTCTTGTGTGCGTTATATTTTTTAGATTAGGTGCAACACCTTTCCATTTAGATTTCAATTAAACTCTGATATTAGGTATTGAGTGATAAAGGTTGGGTCATTCAAGAGTTGAGGAAGGAAGGAAGGAAGGAAGCTTATTTTATCGTCCGGTGAGGGCCACCTTCAATGATTTTAATAATAAAATGGCTAGGCAAATCATAACATAGGTTAAAAGATTAATTGCAAGCTTGATAACAAAATGTATTTTTATACAACATTCTTGTTATTAAAACATTCATGGGGCCTAAATTTAAATAAATGCCCCCACAATAGAGCGTACATACATTTAAATGAATGCCTCCACAATAGTGTAGTGCTACGATACAATGATTTCGATATGGCCATTCAATCTTTATCATATCACACATTAAAGGATTCAATTGGAATTGGATGTTTACACCAACTTCGAATAAATTTATCATATGTTTTGCTAAACCAAAATTTGAGTGTTGTGTTTCATCCTCTTACCAAGCATGCATGAAAAAGATTGCTACTTATTTTTCAATGTAGGACTAAATTAGATGATTTGTAGTGGCCTTGCAAATGCAAAGCAACATTGGCATTACAATGCTATTTTGAATCTTGCGACAATAAAACAACAGCAAGTTTTGAAACTCTAATAAGTGAATGATGAACAATTGTGAATGGACAATTTTTTGTTCACATATACAAATCCCGGGGGGTTCACCTAGATTATGGGGTATGAAAGATGTGAGTGCACCAAATGGGTTTTATATTACATCTCGGTATCGTATACAAAAAAGAAAAATATAAGGTTTTATAGTTTGAATGTATGGATACGGTGGGAATAATGGTTGCACCGGTGTTGATTCATTATTCATCTTGTAAGGGTCCATCAATTTTTTGTGAGCTTCTCTTTTGTTGGGGATTACGTGACAATATGATATGGCTATGATAATATATATTATATATATAAATTAATAGAGATATATCATTATATGTATGGAAAGGGGTTGTCAAGTAAAAGTATTTTGGGCAAATAATTATATGATATGGGCTGCATTCTTTTACAAATAATGTAATCAGTATACAAGGGTTTTCATATGGGCTGTGGTATACAATGGGTTTTGGCAACCTAAAAGGCACACATGGCATATATACCTATAATGAGGTGAATCCCAGGGATACAAATCAATCAAAGAAAACATTGAAGCTTATTTTAGAGCAGAACTTTCTCTAGAGAGAATATAGATAGCGTCAAAATATAGAGAATATCAACGGTAGTAGCTAATGCTTTAATAAATAAGAACATATGCTTGTAGTTTCTTGAAGGGCATTCCTCAATCTCTTTGAAATCGAACCCGACTAAGGAAAGAGCAAGTACCAAGCGTGAACAACATTTATTAGGGGCGTTTTGGCTGTGATGTTATAATCACATGCCAATGATTGTGACTTATAGGCGGCATGTCTTGATACGATTGGTGGAGCTAAAAGTGGAACTCTATGGATACTTGCAATATTCAAGCGATGGACACGATAATATAGAAGTCATGAGCATAGCACATCAATCGCCTTTGGAATCTTTTATGCGGATCTGGCGAGGAGCATATAATGTTGTATGGTCTTAACAACCACATGACCATATAAGAGAACTTCGAAAATTGATTCCCTCAAACCTTTAGTTCGGGACTTCCATAATATGAGAAATATCATTTGGCAAAATTTCTTCAAGCCAACTGCAAGTGTGCTCTAGTTTCGCGAGTCTTCATTCTCATATGATGCGCAATCGAGAACCTCAGTAGCATAGTCATGTGATTTTCCCTCTTGGTGATGCACAATTCATGCTTCAGTGCGGCATAATCTCAAACGGGGAGGTAAATATCTATAATGTGGAAGTGCGCAGGGAAAAATAAAAGAGAACATGAGCATTAATTCATTTTCTTTGCAAGCATTTAACATATTTCGGGGATTAAGAAAGGCAATAGAAGAATCATCGCGAGCGAATAACGGATATATTAACTTGAGTAGCGATCAAACGAGAATATGCTTTCAAGTATTCAATAACCATATGAATCATAGAAAAATATTCTTGGAAGCTTGGGTTAAGCGACTAATACCTATCTTCGATTGAAACAATTTCTTTGCTTGCAACATCAATGATGTTGATAATACGTTCATTAGTGGCTGCCTTCAGCGGTCTTTGGAACACGAGGTAGATGAGTGGTCGCTAATCTCTATTGCACCAAAATAGCTCGAGTAGGAAAGTGGCATCTGTTGAAGCAAGTGGCATGTGTAGAAGAAATCATAAATGAAAAATATCGATCTGATTGAAGCGAAAATACTTCTACTTCATAGATCGAAATGCAAGAAAGCAAGATTGAGGCGAGTTCAAATACAATAGCGGAAAAATCCCTTATGTTTCTAAAAGTGTTGGAAACAATCGATTTCTATGATATGTAAAATAGGGTAGATAGCCTCCTTACAACATATCAAAAGATGTAAAGCTGTTTGTTAATTTGGTAATATTGTTGAAGAATCTGATAAACCCTCATGTATATCTTCGGGGAGGGAATTAAAATACAAATAGCTGCACCAATTCTTGCTCAAAGAGGTCGAAATGATAGTTGTGTACACGGCTTTGGAAGAAGAGATAACTTCAATTTAACATGTGTTGTTTCTTGTTTCATGTCATGCCTTGCCCGGATATTAGAGTGGCGGTTGCAAAATACCCTATTGTCGAAGCTTTGAAATTGTTAAACAAAAATCATCCGGCACAACTCTTCTCTCTAGGTTCCTTAGCATTTACCCAACTTCGACATTCTAAGGAAGCATAAATATCTATGGAGGTATCAAGTTGTTCGGGAACACCGCTAGAATAAACTGCTTGAACTTTGACCCTTTTGAAAAACACGAGGCCATTGCCATAGCGAAGCTCGTTATTCGTGATACAAAATGAATGTTCTTGATAACAAAATCTTTGGATAGGCGGACGAGGTTGCAAAATGCCTTACCGGACTTCGATTAGATTAGGACATGGTTATGCCTTTTGCATCCCTGTTTGATATGCTAAAAGCCCTTCATGCTACTTGATATGTTTATCTGCCGGAGGTGCTGGGTGAGCAAGAAAGCAGATGAAGGGCGAAGAAGTTGGCAATTTTAGCTTCTTGCTTCGCCCTTAATCTTACGCCCGGATCGCAAGCTTGATCCATCGGACAAATCCGCTATCGATGCATCGGGGCGGACTTACGTTGCCCACATCTCTTCATCTCATCGAGCGGCGCTATATTCATAGGCTTTTTCACTTTGGAGCTAGCGAACCTATCCGCCGTTCCTTGAGGCAATCTTTGGAAAGCTCAAAAAAATGAAGCGACAACCTTCGGATATTCATAAGAATTTCCAAGTTTACGTCAAATATTTTCAGGTATCTTCTCTTTGATTTATCACCGAGTAATTTACTTTGTTGTTTAGTTTGAGGAAGCGGCGCATGCACATGTATAACAAGAATGCTACATTTCACTAGAGAAGTGTTTTTTGGCCAAGATCTTTGTTTTGAAGTTGAAGTGGTAAAGAAGGATTTGAGGTCGATGCCATGGTATTGGACTAAAATCTATCCAAAATCTTCACTTTTAAAACGAAATAATGTAATATCTTTTAGGGACCAAAAGGGAAATGGTTATTTTTACGCAATGGACAACGGAACAAAGGCGGTAAATGAATTGTCGCGGATTTTAGAATTTAAGAGACACGGAAACATCGACCATTCATGCCTTTAGAAACTTTATTCGCGTGATGATGAGAGAAATTAAAGATTAGAAAAGAGGTCAAACACTTTGTTTTGTTAGGCACATGGGAAAATGGTTCATAGATCATCAAAATATGGGTCCACTTCTAATTTGAATAAGTAAAAGTATTTAGGCGTCTATAAAATAGCATAACAACTTTCTTTGTAACGACATGCAGCGGATCTTCTGCTGATTGATTCTTCATCGATTCTTAATGTGGGAATATAGAGCGATATCCCATCCCGGCTTTAAGGATGCCCATAACCAGAATCTTCACACAAACAAAGGATTTCAACTTAATTGCTATTGTGAGGCAAGACATAAATGCGGTTTCGTCCTTTTTCCATTTTCCTTCCACATTTAGAAAACGCATAAAAATGCGGTTTTTTCCACTTTGGCTATTTAGGAACAAAGAAAGCAACCTTGGATCGATTGCTAGAATGCGTGATTCATTTCATTTCTATGGTCAACTATAGGCGTTGATGGCGGACATATGGAAGTGTACAAAGGCAGGGTGAATATAGTTCTTAGAAACGGTTGAAAATATCAAGAACATATCCCTGTTTTTATTTCATCATTGCTAATTATCGCATTTTTTTTCTAATTCTTATGCTTCTTCTTGCATCTAAGAGCTTTTAGAATTTTTGCTTGGCTTTCATTGCTTTCGGGTTAATCGGCATCTGCGGGGATATGACTGATCACGGCCTCTATTGTGGCCAAAAATTCTATAATAAACTCTGTGGCTTTTCCATTAGCATTCATCAAAATAGTCCTAAACCATGGCTCTGTTTAGTTGCAAGGCGTGGCATCTTGCAAAAATTTTATGCTTGGTGAAGCATGGCATTTTCAAAATCTGGGGAGATATTTATAGTTCCATTTTCAATTGATAATGTCGTTTGTGTTTTTCATCCCTAGATGGTAAGATGTATAAGGCGGTAAGATGTATAAAAGAGATATGACTTCCATATACTTAGAATTCTCTATTATTTGCGGCCGATTGAAATTCTACAGTCGGTCGTGTGAAATATAGCGTGTGAAGTAGCATGAGGGGGCGGGAAGAGATGAGGCTAATGAGTATCTTTGGTACCGACCATCTTTGTAAAAGCTTTGATAAATCTCAAGAAGAGGAAAAGGTGTGCATGTTACTTTATTGTTAATTTCTTAAATAAAATCTAATACAAATGGTCCTTTTTCCCGATTTTAAAATTTCTGAGATCCGCACATCATATCGAGACACTTCAATGATTGTGGTCCAATGTGTGCGATTAGGATTTCTATTGATGCGGAATATGGATGTATTAAAGAGCATGATAAATTTTGAGCGAATATTCTTGAAGTTTTGAGTACTAATGCATTATTTGCAAGGGTATTTGGTGCGCACCTCACAGTGCTCCGGATGGGTATAACTTTTGTCCATTTTAGAAACACTTGGCATGCATTTGTTGGCCACGAATGACACAACATTTTGCTTATTTGGATTCTTATATATTCTCATTTGTAATTTAATAAACATTATAGCATTATGCCTCATAAAATACTTGCAATTTGTAGAAACATTGAATATCTTTGTTTAATCTGAAATACATTTGTTTCGGTTGATATTGAATCGGCCACTAGGAGGGTATCCCTGTTTAATGGATGCATTGAAGCGGCCAAATTTTGCCTTGGCGGTTACATTGGTGGGATTATAACATTTCGGCAAAGAAATCCCACCAAGAACAACTACCGCTAATCAATAGCGTATAAGCATACTTGCCGATGTGGCCTATATTAGTGGCCTATATTATAATGTACGTCATGTCACACTTTGATTAGTCCACCTGCCATTCCATTTTGGTCACCCGGCTTAGAGTAGGATGGTGTTAGTAGCAAGATATATTAGAGAATGAACATCAAAGCAACTAAGAATGAACATGAAGAGAATGCATGTGAGGGTAGAATAGCTATATGGGACCCGACTTTTGAACCTGAGAGAAAAATATTAAACTACACTATTCATTTTGACTTTCATACACCGATATGTGCTCTACCTATTTTGTCATATTTAATTATTTGGACCTTATGTATGCAATAAAAATATATCGGATTCCATGGTCAATCATAACTTCAAGACACTAAATAGTTACACGTATATAGAAAAAGTTCTACAATTTGATATGAATATATTGTTTTGGTAAAGTGGTTGTGCGTGATCTTGAATGTAGTTAGTATATGACACATGAATATTCTATGTTCCATACATGCTTTAAAGGAAACCATTTAGATCGCACATTTATAGCTCGAGAATCGGTTCGGATAACCATCTAGATCGCACATATATAACTCATGAAGAATCGGTTCGGATAACCATTTAGATCGCACATATAACTCATGAAGAATTAGGTTCACATAATTGCCTAACTCATTGCTTAACTTTGGCTCTTGATCAAGGAATATACTAGGTGATATTCTCTCTCTAAGAACTAAAACCTTTGAATACAATCAAGGCATAAAACATTGTTGGAATTAAGCGGTTAATATTTAGCCCTCGTGTCTAAGCGCACTTATGACATTGACATAAAATGCCACTCATACGGTGGTACCCAAGCAATGCAACAATAATTCCGTCAAACAGTGATGTCGCAGGTTTTGAGATAATCCAGGCTGCTCCAAAACAAGATGTTTGGTCAGTCCTAACAAAAGAAACGATCGAAGGTGGGCAATTTGCTATAGTTAGTAAAGCACAAAGGTTTTGAGAGCCCTTCGCACAACTTAAACTTGGAGTCTTGAGTTATGTGACAACCAATGATAATTTCTCTATGGATTTGATTAATTATATTAGATTTATGAAAAAGAGTGCGAGATGAACAAGTGCAGTTCCACGGCCAAAACTTGGGCGGGCACCATTACTATAAGCATATATTTTTGTATCGTAAACAAGGCACCAAGAACCTTACTCTGCCCTAAGTTGTTGTAGTTGCTTGGAGATAATATGGCCTTTGGCAACAAAATGAGAAAGGTATTATCTGCGATACCATCGACAAGGAGGATTGTTGCATTACTGGCGGCGGGTAGAATAGCCACATGGGAGTATTGTTTGTGTTACTTTCGAGGTTTAAACAAAAAAATGAGATGAAGTAAAGTCACAAACTATAAACACACTCCTTATATTAGAAACCAAAAGCCACAATCCTTATATTAGAAAACCTAAAGCCCACAGAAGGTGAAACACTTTTCTAGTGACAAAAATGAAGATGTAGATGTATCAAGCGAAAGTTAGTTGAGAGAAGATTCATCATGCACCCAAAGCTTGGAACACCGTAGTGTTTCTTCACATGAGGATGATGGTATGAATGATGAAGCAAGTTTTCCTTCCAATTACGTTTGTTTTAAATCCTTGCCAAACCAGCGGCATAGAAAAAGGTACTACTTGAGTTCACGTAAGTTATATTCAAGTTTAGTTTTTTGCATATTTGAGTCAATGTCCTATTATCTTGGCGATGATTTGTACTGATGATTTAACCAAACAAATCGGGGAACATAAAATGATTATGATATGCGTGTGCTTCTTCCCATCATATGGAGATATCTAAACATCGAGATAAAATGATTATGAATGCGTGTGCTTCTTCCATCATGGGGATTTGTCATTTTAGTTAACAAGCTTAGCGACTTAATTACTTGAGAATCAATGATCATATAGCTTATCTCTGGGTCCCATGACCTTATCTTTCATACCATTTAGCAAATGAGCCGCGATACGGGATAGCACCTCTCTTGCTTTTTCAAAATTTTGTCATGCGACATTTGTTAGATGAAAATGCACTCTAATTGATTTGATTGGATTAGTTGCCTCACCGGACATGTGCCTTTACCATATCAATGCATGTTGTGAGGCCACGAGGTTTAACCGCGGCAAAGCATACATAAACTTGTTCTTGCTTGACACTAATGGAACTTTGTGATGCAACTATAGTGTAAATCATCTTGTTAAATTTGTACTGTTATTATCGATAAAATGTGATGGGGTGCGAGGAAGCGAGGAAATCATGCATTGAATATGTGCAATGAGCACTATAAACACAGGTCGACTTTCCATGGTAGAGGCTATCATCTTTGGTATGGAGACATGGAATAGAAAGGATAATATTTCTAACAATTTTTTGACCATGAATGACTTCGTGGGCACAAGATAATGATGGTGCAACAAATTGACCAAAAATCTATCTTGGTCCATAGTCGAAGATACATATCGATATGGGGAGAAAAAAACATCTCGTGTGAGCGTCCTTTAGGGGGCGGAGGGTGGTGATGAAGCTATGCAATCATGCCAAAATGTGCGGTTCGCATCGATGGCACTTGCCTTCAATTCTTTGCAACTTTCAATTTGAATGGCGTGACATTGGTAGCGAAGGGCTTCCGGCAATTTAATGCAAAACCAACAACGACGAAGCAATCCATCTAATTGCATAGTTTGACAAAAGTGTTCCGTTCATGGCATTGGGATGTTATCTTGCTATATGGATAGGAGGGGAATTTGATAATTGGATGTGCTTTGTCGGCGTTGCACGGCATAAATACAATTTTACTCTAGGAGTTATAGACATATGTACAATACCTTATTAAAATTGACCGAGGGGAGGAATTGAGGGATTAGTGGCGTAGGGGATATTTTGCGATGTTTGCCTATACAGGCTCTTTGTGTGTCTATCTAGGAGGCTCTTGTGTGTCTATCCTAGGCAATAAGATTGTGTTAATACCATCCATATGAAGACAAAATGTACGCATAAGGAGTTATGTATGTGATATTTAGTAATGCAACCATCACAAGTGCTTATCGTGCAAAACAATTAGAAGTCATGGTATCAATGCACACTTCAAGACTCTAGGTGCCGCCAAAAATCTAGCGGGCAAAGTCAATTGGCATTTTTTAGACTATTTAGTATGTGAACATTAAGGGTGTTGTGAGTGGGAGAGGTTGAAAGTTCATAATAATGCTTCTATGTCAAGAAAGGGGTCAATTGTTGTCTATACTTCAAAAGTAGCTATAAGAAAGACTTTTTTTTTTTTTGGTTTCTGCTAGGCCTTTGTACTTGCATTGAATAGCATGTTTTGCATTGTCAATGCTAAATCTAGCTTTTTTTGCATGTTAAATGCGTAATTGCCTTTGTGCATTAGAACATCGTAGAAAAGCATTGAATATTGCACTTATACAAGTTTTTTCTTTTAAGTGTGCAATGTAAATCCACCAATAGTCTTTATTAGTTTGTGAACTTATGCTTGACGAATAGCCCAGCAACGCTGGGCACTTTTTCTAGTAATATATAATCCCAGACCAGCACCAGGGACCTGACTAGTTTTAATCAAGTACTGCCTACCCCAATATGTAAATGGCTCCCCATAAATAATTGGCTTACCTCTAGGCCATATACCGAATTTTTTACGATCATGCGTAAAAGGCTTTAGCAAATGGACTAGTTCGTGGAATGCTATTTTCTTCCACGAGGATCTAGTACATTCAATTGTGGTGAAGCGTTGTTATTTCCTAGAATCATAGCTCGACGGCCGCCATACGTAGGGAGTTCTATCCGTAATGGGATACTCTTTGCGAAGTTGATGGCTTCTTTTTTTCGGGGTTCTCTATGAAAGCATTTATGGTGTCAATATCATGCGCTTCCAAGGACAACATGGCCCCAAAATCTACATATTGCCGAGCTCACTTCATTCTTAGTTTCTTCCTAAGAAAATGCAAGTAAAATAAGTTGAGATGTCGATTCAAATGCGTGAGAGTAGTTGGCGTACCTCGTTGGAATATCCAGGCATGTGCATCACGAGGCGATGGATTTATCGACCATTCACGCGGTATTTATCAACGTGATCGATGATAGTCTTTCTCATCCGTTTTATTTGTCCTTTGCACATCAGCGCAATTGCAATAAAGCAGCTACATCAAGTCTGTTGAAAAAAGTTTATTAGGATACAAAGTTGGCAATCATTGAAAACATGTTTCTAGTACATCGTCGTGGCATTCATTTAGGTGCATGCCACTAAAAAGCTGCGGGGAAGACTTCGGACCTGGGTCTAAAGTGGACTATTTGTGGCAATTGTTGGAGTAACATCTTTCGGGCCGATCGCCATTAACAATCTTAGCGGCTTTTGTTGCATTTTACGTTCATGAATTTTGGCGTTTGTCCATGTTGTTTACTACAAGCAAAAAATGTTAATAAAACTAATTTAATGTATTAATGTGACTTTAGATCTAATTTGATTGAGGGCCCCTGAACTTCGATACATCTAGTCCTCTCCATTAGGGATGGAGCCGACCCAGTACCTTGATCACGCAACCCTAAACCCATATTGTAATGTTTAGCAACCACTAATTGTGGGGCCTGAACCCGATACACCTAGTCCTCTCCATTGAGATGGAGCCGATTACCTTGATCATGCTACCCTTCATACAATTTGTAATATTTATAGACAATATGATTGAGGTAGGCGAACGATACTGCGTAGTCCTCTCCATTAGGGATGGGCCCGAGCCCGATACCTTGATCAAGTTACCCACTTTTTTTAAAATTTATAGACAACATGATTGAGGTAGGCGAACAGATACTATAGTCCTCCATTCGGGATGGGTGGCCGATATCTGGATCAACCCCACAGCACACTTTTTTGTAAAACATTTTTAAAGAACTTTTTGCTTTAATCAATATCTATGAGATTAATGGTAAGAACATGATAAACTTAGTGTTAATAAGATCTTACCTTATGAAGAGAAAAAAGCCCGCGGTAAAGAACTCTCGAGGGTTGACTACAACAACAATGAAATGAAGATAAATACCCTCTCGGGTTCCTTAAAAACATGTCGATCATCGGCGTTCAACCTGCAATAGGCATGCCCGCGGCGACCCACGTCGGCCTCGGCCCGGACCGCGCATTCCGCGTCATCTCGACACAACATCGATCATCGGCGTTCCATACGCGCCTGACCACTTGGCTTTGGGGACCCGCGTAGGCATCGGCCGGGCCACGCATGCCATGTCATCATCGACTGCGTCGATGATCGGCGTTTCCATACCAGCGCCGCGACCACCGGCCCGTCGAAGGCGACCAGGTAGGCATGCCACGAGGCCAAAGGCGACAGCGTCACTCCAAGCGGCGTCGATGATCGGCGTTCAATGGTCGCCGGTCGGCGTTTGGTAGTCAGCGTAGGCGATCGGCGTTGGCCGTCGATTGTCGACTGTTTGGGTCGATAATCGGCGGACAAATGTCGATTATCTCGTTGATCCCTTGTAGTGATTTGCTTAGAAAATTGTTTTTCCAAAGGCGGTTTTGGTTGTTCATATTCAATAAGCAAGCTTGCATCGGGTGCATTACCAAATTGTTTTCCTCACTTTGAGAGTACATTTGGTCTAATAGTGCATGCATCAAGACATGAAAGAGGTATTGCATGGTGTATTTGGTAATCTTTCATTGGCAAGAGGTTTAAATTTGTTGCAAGTTGTATTTGTTAATCTTTCATTGGTAAGAAGTTTAGGCTTATCCCTACTCAACAACGCTATAAATTGTACTCTCTCTATAGCTTATGGGGTCTTTTTTATTGGTGGTGTACAATAAAGCGGATCGAGGACATAGAGTCTTTGGTTTGCCCTTCAAGCTACCCTTCATTGCCCTTCCCTTGCCCTTCATTGCCCTTCAAAAAATACTGGGATGTTCTTTAGTTATGTATAACATAATGAGCATATTGGTAATGTGAAGCCCTAATCACACATGTTACCTATGAAGGTCTTGATTTAGTGCTTGAATTTAGTTTTTTGTACACCACTAGCAAAAAAACACCCATGATGGCATTTAGCTCCCAAGATCTCCCTCGAACAAGCCTTGCATAACAATCAGATAATCTAATTCTATGTTTGGCGTGGAGGTTCCTCTTGAATGGAAAAAAAGGATTGGGCTATAAGAACCTTTCAACTTTAGCTCATAAAGGTTCCAATTGTACTAAAGACATTAGTAGAATATGTTGATAGTCTTATTGGCACTTTCGTTATGCGAGTTGACTATAATATCGACTAAGAAGCAAAAATAGAATTTTAATTTGCACAACTTTATATTAGCACCCAAAGATTTAAGTTGTTTTTAAAGCTAATTGACACATATGAATTCATCTCTGCTTGGCGCATGTACCACAATTATCAATGTAACTGCCCAATTTTTTAATGTCAATACTCAACATTCTTGATTTCAAAGCGAAAAATGGCAAACCATATTTATTGTATAACATCTACCAATAAAATAACACATTGTTTTGATGAAATTATTGGTACAAATATGCATATTTTCCAAGGGGCCCATGGCAATATCTTTAAGTTGCCAACCTAAAACATTAGCCCCTTCAACATTTGAATAAAAATAGAATTCTAGTTTCGCATAATATGCATGCTCATATCAAAAGTTCGACCGAGGCTAAAAGGTTAACCTAGGTGAAATCAATTGGGCGTCAAAGCCATCAAATTGGACCTTTGGACCCGGTTTTATTCCATGAATCTTAAAAATCAATCTCGACCTTTGTTACGTTTGATGATTCTCCAAATTTTGTGTGGCAATTTCCAAATTTGGCCACGATAATAGCCAAATCGGACCAGCTTTACCTTGCTCGCTGCCTCAAGCATGGACAAATCATTTTGGTGTCTCAAACACTGCACAAGGATTTACAGCTCGGGGAAATTTTGTAACAGGAGGGTTCTTTTTTTGGGAAACAATGTCAATCGTCTAGTTCAAGCGGTCAATCTGACCATCTAATTGAACTTTTCAACCACTTAATTATTGCCATGATCCTAGTTGCCTAAATTATGGGCATCACATTTTCAATGCTTCAATTTTTGTCAATTCAAATGTTGATGTTAGTGGAACCACTATTAATTTTTGGGCCATGTAATGCTTACCCAACCCACATTATTTGGCCTCCCAATGTTTTTTGTGACTCAAAATGTATGGCTGGTCTATTATTATCGCAATGCAAGCCCTCCCCAACTATTTAGAAAATTTTAGACAAATTGCATCAATAGTCCCAATAATGCAATCCTCCGTCCCACAAAGAGTACAGAAACATGCTAAAGCTTGAAACACAACTATCACATATGCAAAACCAATGCAACAAAGGAAAAGCCTATCTGCGATGACACTTTAAATGCGAAAACGAACAATTGTTTCCTAGGTAAACGATTTGTGGGCGATCTTCTTTGGAATTTTGAAAAATCTAGGAAGCCTTCATGGAATCTAAGGAAATTTACAAGAACTTGCACCGTAGAAACATGCTAAAATTGGAATTTACACCGTAGGAACATAATCCGTAGGACGTGCTAAATTTCTTGTATATATATATATATATATATATCTGTTATATATATAAAATTATTAAAATTTGCCCCCCTTCTTCATAGAGATTTGGGTGGTATGCCGGTGTGGCAGATCGGATCACGAGATCGGCGGTCCGGGATGGTGCCACCTCAATCGGGCCAAAGCACCCCCTTCTTCATAGAGATTGATGCGTCGTCCAATGTCTTTGGATGAATGGCCGGATCTTCGCCCACGTGTATTGTGTGCAATCAATGCTACGTGATGAGGTGGCAGCAATATTTAATGCTCTATTAATGTCACATGATGAGGTGGCAGCAATATTTAATGAGCCAATAATGACGTGGCAATTTTGTTTTAATCAAAAACTAAATTCAATCTTAACCTAAATATCATTATACGGGAAGGAACTTCGCGAGAGACACAAAACCGGCCATAGATAGGCTTGTCATTCATCCGGCCGGCGGTATACAATGTGTGGAAAACTAGGGAGAGAGAGGGATAGCCGACCATAGGAACAATATCGGACTACCCCTAAAAAAAATGTGCCAAGGCAAAATAAAAGGGTAATGGCGACAACTTCTCGCCGGGATAAAAAAACCCCGCCCTTTCCGGGTTTTGAGGAAAACCTAATGAGAAATGGTCGCCAACAACCTTGAAATGTTGCTGGAGAAGCGATGGCGAAGCATAAAATAGAGCACGACCCGGAAAAGCGAGTTGATGGTGAGCGCAAAATGAAACCACGACCCGGCAAAAGCGGCAAAAGCCTCCCCACATGTATCCATGGAGAACCAAAGGAGAGGGTGATGGCGGCGAGAAATAGAGTAAGACCCCAAAGCGGCGAGAAAATGGCGGAATCGCCAAGCAATACCAACAAAACTCCCAAAAGAACACGTAAATGGTGGAGAAAATAAATAAGAAAATTTTGCCAAGAAGGTCCAGAAAATGAAAGCAGAGGAAAAAAAGAACATAACGAGAAAAAGATAGCATCACCGGTGGTGAGAACCATTATGTAAAATATGCATCACCCTCGAGGTGGAAATAAGCGACATAAAAGCATCACCCGGTTGTGAGAACCATTATGTAAAAATATACCACACCCTCGAGGTGGAAATAAACAAATATCCTGGCGGTGGAGAACAACTCATGAGGAGGGCGATGGAACAAAATATAAGAATAGCAACACTCACGGTGGGGAGGGGAACAACAAAGAGGCATGAACAACAAAAAATACAAATGAAAAAAGGCATGCACCGCGGAGAAGAAGCGGGGGCGGGGAAGGGAGGGAAGCCTCACGAGGAGGATAAGAAAGAACGCCGTGAGAAGAAGACCGTTATAACTGAAAATAAAATGGCCTAATATAAGAAAGTTGTCCCTTTCCGGATCACGTCGACCATGGCTCGGATGATGGGATTAAGGAAGGAACTTCGAGAGACACAAAACCGCCGGACTACCAAGGACTTCTCAACTATAAAGCCTAGATGTGAAAACCTCCAAATTAAGCCGGAGAAGTAAGAAAACACTCCACTACCCCGGCGGTCGGACGGGGCGCGAGAAAAAAGAGAGGAACGAAAAAGAGGGCCATACCTGGACGGAGTAACAGGAGATGAAAGGAACGGTAGGAAATTAGGCGTTGAAGGATGGTGGCGGGGCATGCTGAATGAAGGCAAGCGGGCGGGGAAGAAAGGAAACCGGGATCCTAAGAGTCCGGTTCAAAGCGAGAAAAGAAACTACACACATTGGCAGATTTAAACCAGCGGTAGCGGAAGCGGTGCGTGGGGAGAAAAGCGGAAGAAGAAGAGCGGAAGCAACAGGATGCGGACGATATCAGCTCAATGACCTGAAAAAGGAAAGGATATTAGAGAAAACAATGAAAAGAAAAACCACGCCGCCCCAATGGCGAATCTAAGGAAGTGCCCATTTGGGCTTGATAGCGGCAACAAGAATGACGAAAAAAAGGAAGCACATTAGGAGAACAAAAACAGCGAAAAGGAAGGGACACCGCTACGATGGCGAATGAAGGAAGTGGCCCGGCATGCCAACGGGAAGCGGCAACAAGGCGAGGACAAAAACAAAACCCGTTAATACGTACAATGCATATATGATATGGATGCAAATCCGCGGGACCGATGTCCGTGGATGGATGTCTTATTTGAATCATCTGACTTTACGGACCAGCTTCGTGAATGTGGCTCACGGTGAAGTCCGTGAATGTGGCTATGAGTCCTTCGAACACATGGCCAGAACTAATAACAAATGGCGAGATAAAAAGGCAAAAGGAGGAAAAATCTTACATTATAGGAATGTAAAAATGCATAGACATAAAGAAGACAAAGTGCAACTTGGAGCATATGTTGTCAACAAAGAAGTCTAAAGCGAAGAAGGTTCATAAGGATGTAAAAAGGGGGGAACAAGATGAGGAGAATGAAAATGCTAAAGATGTCAGGTGCAAGGTAGCATAGGAGAAATGTGTGGTCTTTGTCGAGAAGACAAATACCTATGCATAAATCCATGAAAAAAAGGCCCCAATAGGAAAACATCTTTACTTGACAAGCGAGGGCCGAGATTGATAAAGAGAATGTAGACATACTAATGTCTTGCGCATAAACTAGAAGCCACTTGTATCAGTGTCGAGTCGGACCTGAGAAACTACTGTCATGAGGGTGAGGAGCGAAGGAGCACCACGGCCAGCCGAGAAGAGCGGGAACAAAGGCCCCATGGCGGTTAAAAGAACAAAAGGCATAATGGTGAAGCGGCAAAGGCATTGCAAGGCGACAAGCACTCAAAATGGCGTGGCGATTAGAAATGATAAAAATCAACAATTCATGAAAAAAAAGGATAGCATCACCGGGGTTGGAAAAAAAGCATCACCCGTGGGGTGGAAGAAAAAACATGATAAACAAAATTGGCGTGCAAAAATAGCTAAATAGCAAATATGATGTATAATGGTAGCACAATGTATAATGTATATTTTAAGCCCAAGCATAAATCGAAAAACAACCATGAAACATCTGGAAACATGATAGAGGCAAGAGCATTGAAAAAGCCAATGCAACCATTGTAATGCTCAGATCGCCAAAAAAGAGGAGAACAACGTTCACGAATATGAAAAAAGAAAATCAACCCTCATAGTGCATAATAAGCATAGCATTGGAAACCCGGTTGGAGACAGGTATATATAGGAAAAAAAGGCAAATTCAAATGATCTTTAGAACATAAAAGGTCAAAATAGATCGCGTGAATGCAACATATAGGGATAATATCAAGGTAAACAACAAGAATAGCCCGAAAAAAACATAAGGTGCGGAGATGAAAAGGACAATACATGTAGAATAATATGCCACATGGACGGTTCGCCCGATGCTAAAAGCAATATACACGTGCAAAAACACACCGTATGGAAAAACACTTTAATGATCAAGCTAAACCCAGGACAAATGCACCCATAAGTTCAAAGGCCAATGCTCTCCCATCATCTAAAAAGAAATTTCAAACCACGGGGCATCAAAAAACAAGATAAACCACAAGTCTTGAAAAATAGAACCCAACAACTATGGGAAACCTAGAATGTGGAAGATAACACCACCCGAATAATATACCACGATAATAAGCATAACATGGAAACTAGGTTGCGACACAGGTATATAGGAAAAAAAGCAAATTCAAATGGCCTTAGAACATAAAAAGTCAACAACCATGTAGCGGATAATGCAAAAAAACATGCCAACATAAAGCGAAACCATATTGTCAACCATAACGCATAAAAAAGATAACAACCATGAAACATCGGAAACATATAGAGGCAATAGCGTGAAAAAGCAAAATGCAACCATGGTAATGCCCGTCTGCCCAAAAGGGAGAACAACGTTCAAGAATATGAAAAAGAAAATCAACCCTCATAGTGCATAATAAGCACTGGCGTAAAACCAAGTGGAACATCATTATATAGGAAAAGGCAAATCGAATGATGCGAACATAAAAAAGTCAAAATAGATCACGTGAATGCAACATCGGGGATAATATCAAGGTAAACAACAAGAATAGCGAAAACATAAGGTGCGAGAGATGAAAAGGACAATACATGTAGAATAATATGCCACCACGGACCGGTTCGCCCCTATGCTAAAAAGCAATATACGCGTGCAAAAACACACCTTATGGAAAAACACTTTAATGACCAAGTTAAACCCATACAAATGCACCCATAAGGTCCAAAAGGCCAATGCTCTCCCATGCGTCCTAAAAAGAAATTCCAAACCAGCGGGAATGACACATGTCGGACAAAATTGAATATGTAACAAGATGAATGCGTAACAAATAACCCCAAAATATTATGCTAAGGATTACGAAATGAAATGGACATGGGAGCAATCACGACAAATAGGAAACATGCTAAACCCACGGTTGCACAATGAAAATCCATAAGGTCTATTCATTATATGCCAAGGTAGAAAACCCGCCAAGAGTAGTTACCGGGGAGTGTTCGCGTAGTAATGTGTTCAACCTCAAATGCACAAATGAGAAGAGGCAGAAGAAAATAAAAAGAGCACCACAAGATTAGAAATTGAACATTGGCAAAATATGAGCACATATAAGTTTGTTTTCGGACCAAATTGTACATATGACAAAATTGAAAATTCCCATATGAAAGCAAGTCATGTACCATATTCACCTCTTTATGAAATCGCATGCAAGAATGCCCTCATGAAAAAAACAATCCAATGATTAATCAGTAACCATACTCAAGCGAATTAATGCAAAGCAATATGGACAAAGCGAATACCCCACACGGGACTCAACTTATATAAAAACACGACACATCCAAATGATGTATGCCCCAAGTCCGAATCAAACAAGGCAAAAATTAATCCCTATGGCAATAATATCGTAATATATAGCGATGGAATGATGTGATGGAGGTAAAGGATGGAGCTCATAAAGCGAGAAAAAAAAAAAAGTAATTAGAAGCTACAAATCGATGGAGAAGACAAAAAATAATTTGTGTCCAGTGGCAACACTGGATCAAGCGGACGACTTCAAAATAAAAAAGCATCGCCCTTCTTTGGATGCAATAAGCGAGATGCCATCTAGTGGATCTGTAGCCATGGGAGATCGGCCTTCTGGCGACCCCATCGGCAAGGATCTCAGCGAGAGAAAAGAAAGAAAGGAGGCGGAGGGGTTCATGGATGAGTTGGAAAAACAAAGAGGAAGTCGAAATTTGGTGAGGTCTTTATGGACGTCGGTTTAACCTCAATGAGAAGCAAAGGTCGTAAGCAGCTCCATCTATAGCTAGCGCACATCTTTGCTATAAAATGTCGGAAACAAACAAGGATGGATGGGTGTATCTAAAAAGGATATGTTGGGATCCACTGAGCGATCAGATCCACAGTCTCAATAAGGATATTTGGGGATCACGGAGCCATCGAAACAAAACCCTGTGGCATAGACTTGTGGTGATTTACAAATTACAAATTACAAGAGCAATAGGTTAGAAGCACAGAAGAAGACCTTTGGAAACGACCCAGCATGCCCGATTTGAACAGAGGGCGAATACGAAAAGGATGGTGAGCGGAAAAACTTTGCGGTTGAGGATGAGGTAAGTGCGAGAAAGCGGTAGAAAATAGAAAATAGAGAAGCGATTGAAGAGATGGGAAGGACATGGAAAATCTCCTAGAAGTGCAGTTGTTGGAACTCCAATAAAAAATCAACAAAAGACCACGATGAACAAAGGAAAACTGGCTGTTGAGAGACCAGCCTAGATGCCATGCTAAATTGGAAAAAAGGGTAAGATAGGAATGCGCAAGCGAGAGGAAGATAGGAGTTTGCGAGGTTAGACATCTGGAGGTGAAGAAACGTGACCCGCCCGGCGGTTGCCATAAGCTCCGGCCGATCCCATGGTCCAATGGTAACTTAATGATCCGGCGATCAGTCTGTTGTAGCGTCGTGGCTGACTGCTGCGAGTAAGCTCCCACTGACCAGCGGATGGCACAATGCCGGTGGATACGGGCGGGCTTTGCGCATGGTGGCGGCCCACTGGGGAACTCCATGCGACCAATGATGCATCTTTGGAAAAACGGAATCTGCTCCTCCCCTCTGTCGGAAATGCCCTTAAAAAACCACGGGAGAAACACAAGCGAGCGGGGCCGAGAGAGCCATTTTTATTTGCATGTAGATTGCTTGGTGCCCTTGTCGCTACACCCACTCTTGGCTACCACATCGTCGAGTGCAACTACATCTGGATTTAAAAGCGCTTCACACACATGCTTCTATAATCTAAAGCAAACAGAGCGGATGGATGCAAAAGATATTGGGATCCACTTAGCCAGCAGGCAGAACCGTAGAAGTGAAAACATACATGAAGTAGAAAGAAAATGCAAAATCACAAAGCACAAAAGCAGTTTCACAATCCACGTGATAATCCCATAGTTGCGACCCGGATCTTGCGATCAAATTTGCTATAAACACGGAAAATTATGGATTCTCAAATAAACCAACCGAGAGAAAAGGAGACCGCCATACCAGCCATACCGCAAATGGCGGATCATGAGTGCGCATGCAAGGATTGAAAAAAAATTGGATCATGAAATGTTGCGGGAAAGGATTGGAAAGGAAGATTGGAGCATCGTCGAGTCCGCGGGGAAAAGGATTTGTTTGAGCGAGGCGGGGTGAAAGAGGGCGGGAACCAAAAGCTACGAGAGGATAAGAAGAGGCGCTATGAGAAGGCCCGATAACTTAGAGGCAAAAGCGGAAATGGCCTAATATATTTTCGTCCCTTCGAATGTCGATCGATGGCTCGGATCGATGGGATATGTATAAGATTATTCTATGTGTGCCTTGAAAGCGATGTACCCATGGTGTATATGACATGTTAAAATATGTAACACAGCTTCTCACGAGTAGGATTGGGGACATTGATTGAGTGGCGCGGCGTGGCCATTGGATTATGGATGAGTCATGCATGAGGCATGCATGGCCATGCATGAAAGGCATGCAACACATCCCGGACCATCGGATCAAAAGGGGAAGCGAAAGCATGGCCCTTGATTTTTATAAGGAAGGTGCAAGAAGCTTCCTTAAAAGTGGATTTGATGCAACCAATCTCAACCGTTAGATCAGGGGGGAGGAGAAATCCTAGCCATTCAATTTCTTATTAAATTAGAGTTTTTATATTAAAGGAGGTGAGGTGGGACCCTTTATTTAATGAAAAGATAGTGAGGTGGCAACTCATTAATTATGAAACTTTCTTGGAAGCTTCTTTTTGCATCGCCTTCAAGCGACTTTATCTTCTTTGGTGGAGGTCTCGGATCAAAGTGGGACCCATGCCATTGGATTCCTCTCATCAAAATGCTTTTCAATGAGTAGTGGTTTGGCATCATTAGTGCAATGTTGGATAATCTAGGGGAATATTCATAGAATCTAAGGGAATCTAAGAGAATCTATGTAATCTAGAGGAATCTTGGGATAATCTTTGAAAGTCAAAGGGAATCTCAAGAGAATCTTAAAGGAATCTATGGGAATCTCAAAAGAATCTAGGGAATCTAAGAAAGCTTCAAAAAGGTTTACTAATCGAGGGAAATATTGATGGGATCTTACCGGATCTAAGGGGATATTCATAAAACTTAAGGGAATCTAGGAGAATCTACATAGAATCTTGGAGAATCTAAATGAATCTTCAAATAATCTTTGAAAATCTAGAGGAATCTTTATAGAACATTAAAAATGTAGGGGGATCTTTGTGGAATCTTAGGGGAATGAGAGATTCCAAGGGATCTAGGGAACTTTTGGCGGTAAGTGTGTTCTCTGAGGGGAATCTTCATAGAATCTAAGGGAATCTAGAAGAATCTACTTGGAATCTTGGAGAATCTAGAGGAATCTTAGGATAATATTTGGGAATCTAAAGAAATCTTAAGAGAATATTTAAGAATCTAAAAAGGAATCTAGAGGAATCTTGGGACAACCTTTGGAATCAAGAAAATGTGAAAGAATCTTAAAGGAATCTATGGGAATCAAAAGAATATAGGGGAATCTAAGAGAATGCGCAAAAAATATTTGAGAATCTAGGGGAATCTCGATGGAATCTTAGAGAATCTATTGGAATCTTGATAGAATCTAAGGGAATCTAGGAGAATCTACATATAATCTTAAGGAATCTAAAGGAATCTTGATTTAGTAGAACCTTAGGAATCTAGGGGATGTTTATGGAATTTTAGGGGAATTTAGGGGAGTCAAGGGGATCTAGGGGAATCTTTGATACTAGGTGTGTTCTCTGAGGGGGATCTTCGTAGAATCTAAGGAAATCTTGAAGAATCTACAAGGAATCTTGAGGAATCTTAAAAGATAATCTATGGGAATCTAGGGAATCTCAAGAGAATCTTAAAAGGAATCTCGGGGAATCCTCATAAAATCTTTTGAGTATCTAAAGAATCTTGGTGGAATCTTGGAGAATCTCTATAGAATCTTCATCGCATGACTTTAAATTTGATTTCTACTCGAATTTGTACAATTCCTTGAGGAATAATCCTCGGATCTTGGGGAATATAAGCGAACATTGATGGAATCTCATAGTATCTAGAGAATTTTTTCTAGAGTCTTGAAGAATCTAGGAGAATCTTTATAGGATCTTCGTTGGAAGGCACTACATTTGGCTTCTAGTCGAATTTGTACAGTCCCTCATAGTACAATAACTTGTATATATATATATATCCCTTATCATAATATATATATATACAAGTGGTTGTACTATGAAGGACTGCATGATGTCGACCCTGCAAAATACACCAGTGTGGAAGATTTCCCTACATTGTCCCAAGATTCGCCTAAAGATTTCCCTTAGATTATACGAAGACTCCCTTAGGTTATCATAGATTCCACCGAGATTCTCCTATATTCTCAAAAGTTCTCTCATGATTCAGATAGATTTTCCAAGACAATATGTAAATTTTCGTAGATTGTTTAAGATCCTATAATGATTCCCGTAGATTCTTAGATATTCTATAAAGGTTCTCTAGATTAACTTCAGATTCCTTTGGATTTCCAAAGATTATCCCAAGGTTCATCTAGATTCGCCATGATTCTATGTAGGTTCTCTTGGAGTCTCTTAGTTTATATGAAGATTCTTCTAGATTTTCCAAAATCCCAGCAAAATACCTAGATTTCGGAAGGTTTTATGAAAATTCCTTTAAATTTTGTTAGATTTTTTGAGGATCCCCTTAGATTCTTCAAGGTTACATCAAGACTCCCCTAGATTTTCAAAGATTCCATCAAAATTTGCCATGTTACACAAAAATTCTCCTCTAGATTCTCAAATATCCTATAAAGGTTCCATGGTTTCCTATAAATTTTCTCAAAATTCTTCTAGATTCCCAAAAATTGATCCAGATCCATCCTGATTCCCACAATTCTATGTACATTATATTGGATCTCCTTAGATTTCATGAAGATTCCTCTAGATTTTATAACATTCCATCAAGATTCTCAAAGTGTCACTTAGATCCTACAAATATTCTCTTAGATTCTCTAAGATTCCACCAACATTCCCCTAGATTCTCGAAGATCCCATAAAGATCGTCTAGATTCTCAAAGATTTTCTGAAGGTTCATGTATGATACCCGAGATTCTATGAAAATTCTCTAAGATTTTATCAAGATTCTCTTAGATCCTCAAATATTTTATGAAAATTCCCATAGATTCCCATAGATCCTCTGAGGACTCACGAAGTGCCTAAGGTCCTCTTGGGATTCCCCAGAATTCTCATAGGTTCTATTGAGATTCCTCTAGATTCCTGAACATGCCATGCAGATTCCCCTAGATTCTCTTAAATCACTGTAGGTTTTATAGGATTATAAGATTCTAGGAAGCCTGATAGAATATGATCACATTGGCTCCAACAGCACCAGTTCAAGGCTTATCTAGTCCTAGATTCATTCATTTTTCGTGAAGATTCACCTAGAATTTCTCTAGATTCTCATAGATTACCATAGACTTTGCAAGGCTCGATGGTTCTAAGAAGACTCCTGGTATTGAACTCATTGGCTACAACTGATGTGGTTTCTGCGGTTATCTGTCTGTTACCATCAAACCGGAGCTGGCATCTAGTCCCATCATCCATATTTGTTTGTAGTACAGCTCCACAGAATCAAAAGCCTAATCATTTTTGCTACTGCGTGTACAATCGGGAAGCTTGCTTGGTAGCTAGTCTTCGCTTCATGATCATTTCAAGCCAATATGGTCACAAAAGTTTGGCAACAATATGGTCACGAAAAAAATTGTTAACACATTGTAAAAAATGGGCGAATTACCACTAAAAGGCCTAGCGTGTAGGTATATTTTGCAATACTTGTATGTGGATGCAATTATGGCAATGGTCTATTATTCGTGGCTGAGAGAGCATAGATCTCAAAAAGCATACATATTAAGTTTAGTACAACACAAACTTTAGGTGCTTTATTCGTCCAGTTCCCCTGGATATAGTAGTTAGTTTAAATTGGTCACTCAATAATTCATTTACATAGACATGTATTTCCAAACTCTATAAATTTAATCACCAAGCATAAACCGTTATTTCTAGGGAAAGCCATGCGTTCAGGGCCGCAGCTTAATAATCTTCAAGGGGATCGATCATCACAGCTTACACCCACAAATAAAGTTCAATCATGAAATCATGAAGCGACCACTGTGGCCACATGACTCTAAGGTCATGGCCGAAATCTGCAATAACAAAAACACCACGAAAATTCAGACAGGTTGCATAGTTCCATACATGTTGCAGAATCGCATGAACAACACTCAGACCCATGAAGCGCACAGTATATCCCATTTTGAAGCACACAGCATATCCTTTTCAAACGATTGAATTGAGAACAATCTTTACCATTTCAAAATTAAAAGCTTGAAAATCAAGATAAAAGCTCACCACAACTAACTAGCTAGTATCTGCTGATTGACAATGAAAGGAGGGAGCATCTGCAGTTGATCAACATGGCAAGTGATGCGATTCTATCTGGCCGCATGACTCTAAGGTCATGGCCGAAATCTGCAATAACAAAAACACCACGAAAATTCAGACAGGTTGCATAGTTCCATACATGTTGCAGAATCGCTTGAAATTCGTGAATGAACAACACTCGGACCCATGAAGCGCACAGCATATCCCACGAAGCACACAGCATATCCTTTTCAAACGATTGAATTGAGAACAATCTTTATCATTTCAAAATTAAAAGCTTGAAAATCAAGATAAAACCTTACCACAACTAACTAGCTAGTATCTGTTGATTGACAATGAAAGGAAGGAGCATCTGCAGTTGATCAACATGGCAAGTGATGCGATTCTATCTGGCTGCATGCATCTTGCCTCACAAATCTTCCGCTACATATGAGCAGAGACAATCTGGAATGAAGTGTAGTTGGAACCCCCAATAGATTTTAACCTGTTTATCTTTGCTCTGTCAAAATTGAAGCATCTTACAACCATAGGTTCGGACGGTACTGGCTCAGAAACGTTGAACACATCTGATTTCAGTTTGAATCCTAAGTCCACGAAACTTTTATAGCTGGACTCTGCTCTAGAAGGGCCAGCATATGTAATAAGGGCATTGAAAGAGACAGGTTTCGCACGGGCAATTTCTGACCAAGCTTTGAGAAATTTCCAAATAGACGGACCGTCTACCATTTGATGTATATATGCAATCCCTAAATTGATACCTCCACATGCAAATCTGGTAATCTGCTCCATAAAGCGAAAGAATCCACCCTTTTAGTCATATGTGTTGGAGAATAAGTTGCAATTGCCATGCTTCTTTTGTGCCCTGCTGGAGCATCTTCCATCGAAATTAGATATTCACCAAACGTGCACCTATAGAGAAAATATTCGAGAAATTAAAATTTATACTTAAAGCATGAATCAGTTGAGATAAATAAAACTTGCCAAATTCTTACCAAAATGGAAGACTGAAGATAAAGAACTCACCACAAACAACCTGCTAGTATTTGATGATGAAACGAAAGGGATGATCAAAGATGGGTGTAGCAATTCCTTATTATCTGCATTTCCCACACAAAGAGTACCTCCACCATCACAAAAACATGCTTGAAAACTAGCTCGGGATGAAAGAAATGAACCTGCATCAGATTGCTATGCTGTCCTGTTGAGCCTCAGCTATGGCAACTTAGCACGGGAGTGGTACAGTGGTCATTTCTTTGCTGGTCATAATCATATTTTCCTGCAACAATCTACGGAATAAGCACATATCATACTTCTAAAAATACAGAACTCTAGATCACCTCTGGCGAATACTCAATTAGCTGCAGGCGATTCTCCTTTCACAAAAAGAACCATATAGGCAGGCATGGTCTCCATGATAGCATAAGAAAGGGAAACCCCAATTTTGGCAGCCAAGGGTCTGGCGGCCTGGGCAACAAAGGAGAGCATGAGAAAAACGACTACCATGGCTTTCGGCAGAAGCCTTCTTGAAGATTTGACAGGAACCCAGTTGCGAAAAACTGAGGGATCAAAGGCCCTTTTCAATTCTGAGCAGAGAAATGCTGCTTACAATAGCGTTTTAGGAACCTCTGCTGCACCTCAGAAGAACTTTGGCTCTGTTGCACAAATTCCCTTTGTGCATTGCTGAAATGGCTGAATATGCAGAAAAACAAACACCATTAAAGCAGCAATACAACACAGAGAGAAGCTTCACCGTCACCACAGCGCCGGTATAGCAGCTCCGACATTGGTAAGAAATCAAGAATGGGTCGAAAATGAAAGGGCAAGTTGCGGAAGGAATGCCACCGTGCTGAAACGCTAGTCTATGGATTTTCGGACAATGTAGAGCATGAAAAAATGATTTCGAAGTGCAAGACCCACGAACTTGCCCTAAATCGAAATTCCTCTTCTTGTTTTAAGCTCAGCAGGTCTCGGACAGATACATCAAAAATCAAACTGACAATACCGGATAACTTGGACAAAATCGTGTACAGCCCAAATCCATTATATCCGCCTTTAGCATCAATTTATCTCATCTCATATTTGCATCGTAGAGTAGGAAGCCGGCTCATGCAGATGCCAGTTTTGGCGCCACAAATTAGGCACATTTCGGCCACATAGTATCTGGAAATAGGATGAAACAGTTTGTAGCTCTTTTCCGGAGTTATTATCTGAACCTCGAATCTAACAGAGCAAGCCACAACATTTTCCACTTTCATATTCCACAGAAGCTTCCACATACCTAAATGCTCCATCAAAGCGGCCAATTAAGCCCGATCTTGCAATTGGTTCAGGCTTTTTATTTATTTCCCCATTGTTGATAACTCACCATCGCTAGTTTCAGTCCATTTTCTGCAATGAAAACAAACCCCGATTGGTTTTTCTCCTAGAGCCATCCATAACTCGCTGTTCTTGACATACAGAAAACCAACATGTACCGTCTTGGCCAAGCAAACCTCACAAAAATGCACTTCTATTGTCGCCAAATGCACTTCTATTGTCGCCATTTTTTGTCTGGGCAAGATGCAATAATCTAACCCCTGGTCTCACACCAGTTTAACGACATATTAAACGACAATCAATGCCTCAGGTTCCTAATAAAACACAGCAACAGAAATAGAACTAATGACAACGTACCTATCCAATTAGCTGAAGACTCGCCCAAAAAGCTTACTCGTTCTCTCAATTCTCCAAACAAACACCTCCCTCGATCTAGATACAACAATGGCGGCAGCTGCTGTTGCTCCAAAACTCAAACCAATGCTTGCAAATATCGTCCGACACAACACCATCATCCTAGATATCCTCAGCTGCCTAAAATAAAGACGGTCCTGCACAACCACCATCCCTGAAGCTCCCTGCTCGAAAACCATAGCCAAGTCCCTTTGCCACGCAATCTCCATTCCTTTTTTTTTTATTTTGTTATTTCCTCACAAAACACAAAATGTACTATTTTCTTTGCTTAACCAATCGAATGGCTCGAACATTAATAGCCACACCCCCAACGTTGCCAGCGCATGCCTCCACATATGATACATCAATGACCCATGCATGCATGTGAACGGCCAAGATCGATTCTCAATTATCGAACGGTTAGGATCAAAAGCTGCACCCCACCATCCCATAATTGAATGTCACGTCAATTTGTTTGTAGGGCTAGGATCCAACCACAAGTGCCACCTAATCTAAATGAACGGCCAAGATTGATATCTATATATAAAATGTTCATGATGCCCCAGCATGTGATATACGTTTATATATATTAATGATAATATATATAAAATTACTTTGGATGCCCCCATGAAATAGATATCTATATATTCAAATCGATCTAGGCCGTTCATTTGAAAATTGGTGAGGTGGCGAACATATAGCTATTGGATCTCCATGGGGGGCATGCATGGGTATGCATGGGGGCATGCACCACATCCCAAGCCATTGGATCAAAGGGGGAGAAGAAATCCTAGCCCTTAAAGTTTTTAGGAAGGTGCCAAAAGTGGATTTGAGTGCAGCCGGTGTAACCTTTAGATCAAAGGGTGAGGATAAATCCTAGCCCTTAACTTTATATTAAATTGATATATGTTTTAAAGAGATGAGGTGGCACTCTCATTAATAAAAGTTAGTGAGGTGGCAAAAGCATTTATGCATGCACTTTCAAGAAGCTTCTTTTTTTTAACTTGCGATGGTGGGTCGGATGAAGATGGGGCACGCCCATTTGGATCCCTCTCGTCGAGGCTTTCAAGTGGCCGGTGCTTTGGCACTATTCCCTTAGGTTGGAACCAGCGTGATGATTCTAAGAATCTTCTTAGAATCTTAGAACTTTCTGAAATCTATGGTAATTTAAGGAATCTAGGGGAACCTTCATGGGATCTTTAGGAATCTAGAGGAATCTCAACATAACCTTAAGGAATCTGAAGAATCTCAAGAGAATCTTTAGGATTCTTGAGAATGTTTGGGAATCTAGGAATCTCATAATATCTTAGGAAGCTAAGAGAAAAACTTGGGGAATGTAGAGGAATCTTGGAATAGTCTTTGGGAATTTAGGGAATCTTAGGGACTCAGGGGAACCTCAAGGGATCTATGGGAATCTAGGAAATCTTCATAGCATCTTAAATTAGAGAATCTAGGAGGATCTAGATAGAATCTTGGGAATCTATATGATTCTTGAGAGAATAGTTGAGAATGTAGGGAATCTGATGGAATCTTTAAGAATCTAGGGGAATCTTGATGAAATCTTTAGATTGTAACCTTTAGATCAAAGGGTGAGGATAAATCCTAGCCCTTAACTTTTTATATTAAATTGATATATGTTTTTAAAAGAGATGAGGTGGCACTCTCATTAATAAAAGTTAGTGAGGTGGCAAAGCATTTATGCATGCACTTTCAAAGAAGCTTCTTTTTAACTTGCGATGCAGATCAGGTGTGGATGAAGATGGGGCTGCGCCATTGGATCCTTCTCGTCGAGAGCTTTCAAATGGCCGGTGCTTTGGCACTATTCCCTTTAGGTTAGACCCAGCGTGATGATTCTAAGAATCTTCTTAGAATCTTAGAACTTTCTGAAATCTATGGTAATTTAAAGGGAATCTAGGGAACCTTCATGGGATCTTTAGGAATCTAGAGGAATCTCAACATAACCTTAAGGAATGCGAAGAATCTCAAAGAGAATCTTTAGGATTCTTGAGAGAATGTTTGGGAATCTAGGAATCCTCATAATATCTTAGGAAGCTAAGAGAAAAAACTTGGGGAATGTAGAGGAATCTTGGAATAGTCTTTGGGAATTTAGGGAATCTTAGGGACTCTGGGAACCTCAAGAGGATCTATGGGAATCTAGGGAAATCTTCATAGCATCTTAAATTAGAGAATCTAGGAGGATCTAGATAGAATCTTGGGGAATCTATATGATTCTTGAGAGAATAGTTCAGAATGTAGGGGAATCTCGATGGAATCTTTAAGAATCTAGGGGAATCTTGATGAAATCTTGGAGAAGGCAAAGGAAATCTTCATAGGATCTAAGGGAATCTACATTGAGTTGTGGGGAATCTAGGTGAACCTTGGGACGATCTTTGAGGATCTATGGGAATCTCGAGAGAATTTATGGAAACCTAGGGAATCTTCATAGAATGTTTGAGAATCTAGGTGAACCTTGATAGGATCTTAGAGTTGGAAATTTTACCAAGAGTTGGAAAAGCGAGCGAGCATTTATATTTTACGTATAGAGCAGGCTGTATCAATATTATTATTTTAGGGCAGGTTGTATCAACATTATTGTTTGAATCTAAGATGAATTCTATTTTTCTTCATATTGCAGCATTTTCTTTGGAAGAACAAAAACTTAATTTTCTACCATTGCATAGAGGAGCAATGTAGAGGCACAGAAGGCAGCACACATGATGTGCAGCCTTCTCTTTCTTGGATTTCACCTTCGACTGTTCTTCAAAAGAGGTATGCCTCAAGATTTCCATCCTTGATTTTTCATTATTCTACATTAGGAACGGGAATATCACGGGAACCTGTTTTAGTGGTTGCACACACTGCTACAATGTTGGGCGGGGCAGTCGATTGCTTATGTCCATAATGGAAGATCTTACCTTCTTGGAGTGGTTTTACAAAATGGGGATTAGCTTAGGAAGAATATAAATACAAAGAGACTTTATGAAAGGCCGCTTTCTATCCTTCAATGCTTCATCTATGACATTTACTTTGTTATAAGTTTGTTATATAGTCTCATAGGCATGTGCTTTGATTGCAGGGAAGTGGCAGTAGATGGTTCTTGATGAAGCCCAAGCAATCCATAAATAGGTGACATGTCTAGAGGTGTTTTTTAGTCTTCATCATTCAAATACGTACCAGATAATTGGCGATTTCCAGTGTGTGCTGGAAAACCCCGTTCAAACCGCTTCTCTTCACAGGCACCCCCAGAGCTTTGCCCGACCTTATGAAGCTAAATGAGGTTGAGACACGGGATGTTTTCTTGGTAAGATATCTTCTCCATAGAAATTTTTATTCGTTAACACTAGACCTGTCCCATGGTGGACCATTAAAGGGCATTTTGAAGGTTCACAAAAAAAATCATATAAAATCAAGAACACAAAAATTAGCCAAACCCTTCCTAGGAGTTCATATATGGCAGTCATGCTTCACATAAAAAATATACAAAAATGTATCAGCTCCCATTCTTGTGAGTTATGCTCTAGCAAACCCAAGGGGGTCAAGTACCAAAAGCTTCATGTTCACACAAAGTAAAACTGTCTTGATGAAAAGAATTTTTTTTTGATTTTTTGGTTATAATGTTATTTTTCTACACGAGATATAGAGCAAGGCACAAAAAAACCACATCTCAATTGAACTCTGTGAAGGAAGATATAGCAATTCAAACATGGCAGGGGCCAAAAGCGTCCTCGCCTTCGAGAACCAATCTTGGTTCCCGAGAAAGCGATTTGATATAAAAGCGACAACTTTCAGAAGGAGATCAATTTTGAGTCAAATTTGGCATATAAGTAATTCGAGGTCCGCCATCCTATAAAAATATTTGTTGACTTTGAATTTGATGTTTTGACTTTTACTTCTATTTTCAATTTTAGGGAATTTATACAAATGGATAGTATTGCTACATATGATTCTAGGTTATCCTCCAAAAAATCACATGATAAAAGTTTATAAGGCTATGAAACCAATGCAAAAACAAGCTCGTGGAAAGAGCAAAAGACATGGTAAAAAAATCAAAAACAATATCTGTACACCCCATTCTTGGTCCATAGTTCATTCAAAATTGATAATATCCTTATGTTAGTCCATTTCAAGTTGAGTTTTGGGACACGAGTAGCTCTTGGACCACTTTGTTCACAAAAAATATTTGTTGTTCATTATCTTAAGGATTGTACTAGAATAGATAGCATCAATTATATTATATCTTCCATGTTTGTTCTAGATTTGTGCCCTAAGGTGTGACTTTACAAAATCACATCCTCAAAATATCTCATGTCAAGAAACCAATACAAAAAGAACCAAGGAAAAATATGAAAAATGTTTACTATAAAAATCAAGATAGATTGCTATCTGCCTTGATCGATTCTGAGACCATCATTGGTCGGATGACTTAAAGTTTTAAAAATTATTAATGGTGCCACCTTATTCAATTTTGATCTCAACTTTCACATATAGTTTACTTGTATGATTCTCTATAGAACAAAATTAATTGATTAGGTTAGCTTGTATAATTTAAGGGTAAGATTGAAGCACAAGCAATTGAGAATTTATAAATTATTTATGACCAATTGAACTTACATGGACTTTCACTTACACCTTTCAAAAATCATGTGATGAAGCTAAAAGCCATAGTATCATTCTATGGAGAAAGATTTCTATTGCCCAAGAAAGGTTTGCATCCATAAAAATATAATATACATGAAAGATAACTTACATGTAATGTTATTCTACTTGGATGACAATGCTTTTCTCGCGATAACACTGGATATGAAGTTTATGCTAGTATAAAAAATAAGCGATTTCATGGTATTTTTTTTTCAATAAGACCATACAACCTATATAAAGAGATCTCTATATATGTCATTTCTCACATTTTGAACCATTTTAAAGGCATATTTGGGGAAGCGTAGTGTCTCTTTCTATGAACCAAAGAAGCATATATGAAATGTTATGTGGTCTATTTATATATTGTCATGGCTAAACTTCACAACATCCACTTGAATTCATCAATAAACATCATTTGCTTAATCATTGTGGAGTTTTGGACTTATAATTATGGAGTTGACCCAATTTTTTATGCTCTAATGTGTTAATCACGAAACATTTGTACATCATATTTGAATTCCAAAAATTGCATGGTTACACCCTAGTTACACTATATGTAAGTTGATAAAAGTTATGTTCTATGTAGATATAAATAGAATAGCATCATTTATTGCTCACATGGCATTATGGATGGTTGTTATTGGAGCATTTTAACATATACCTTTGTCGAGTGCGTATAGTAGATTCTTTTAGTAAATATTAAGGTTAACATGATTTATTTAAACTCCAAAAATCATGAAACTATAGCTCATTATAGTTAACAATCCATGGCCACAAGAATTAAATCAAAACTTGTTATAATAAGAAGTAACAATTCTTAAACCTCAAAGCGACTTTTTTTTGACCAAAATAGGGCTTGGCGGCTTCCATAGATTTCAAATGATAGCAAGAAAATATGGGAACATAAAACTCAATGTATTCTATGATAAGCGAGGGCAAACACCTCCAACTTTAGCAAGGTTTAGGTCACTTTATGCTAGAAATATTGAAGAAAGGCGATTCTGGGACTAGTGCGGCTGCCAAATTCTCAATGTTTGAGCAATCACCACAAGGTAAAGGTGACCCCATTGGTCTTGAAATTCGGGAGATCATTAAAAATAAGTGAAGACTCAAATGATGGTGGTATAATATAAAATTGAAATTTCTTTAAGTGGATTCGTGGGTTTAAGTGGCGAGAGGTCATGTGGGCGGTTACGGTCCATGGATCGCGAATGGTGGTCGAGGATAGGTCTAGTGTTAAACATGGTTTGGTTTGCTAGATTACAACATTTCTTGAGGTGTATATGATTATCTAGAAGTTATATACCTCCATTTTTTTTTTAATTTTTTGTTGCAATTACGCAGTGATGCTTGGCTTTGGCGAAACCTTTTAGTTTTGAACATGAATGTGCTTTTGGATTATTTCTTAATGGCCATGACTAAGAACTCCCAAGTTAGTCCCATTGCATTGGAGAGTTAATATGGACCTTCTTTGGCTTGATTACGATCACAAAGAACTCCCAAGTTAGTCCCATTGCCTTTGGAAATCGGGGATAGGTTCAATATTTGTATCGTTTTATCGTAATCATTATTTTTCGTTTGATCTGACACAAATTTGGCGTTTAATACGTCAAAAATACGTCAAAAATTCCGGCGTCGAAAAATTTGGCGTAGCGAAACCGCCGGTTTAAACTACCAGCGGTTAAGCTCTGTGAAACTTATTATTTTTTTCCATTTTTTTTTAAGCGAAACCGGTTTAAACTACGCGAAAAAAAGTTTAAATAGTAAACTGAAAGGTTCTTCTATCTAAAAAAAAAATATTGAAATTTTTTTCGATTTTTTTAATTACCCGGCGTAAAAGAAAGCTGAAGGTTTAAACTACGGCTTGAGGAATTTTTCTTAATGGGTATTAAATACGAAAAATACGTATTTTTCCCAAAAATACATATTTTTGGACTTTATACGTCTGAAAAAATAATTTCATACGTACAGAACCTATCCCTGCTGGAAATATGGAGTTGGTAATTTTCTTGATTGCATTGGAAAGTTAATATGGAGTATACTTTTGATTATATCCTCCCCTTAGGAAGACGTGAACACATGGGTACCTTTCTTCCACATGTTTCTGAAATACCCGAGTTGTTTTCTGGGTTCAAGTATAGTCTATTGCTTATGTTTAATTTTCATGTATGCAGATCCGTATCTGCTGGATTTTCTTATCTGGAAACTAAACTTAGAATATTTTTTCTTGATAGGTATGAAAAGCAACTTGAAAAGTTTAGCGCATTTGTGGAGCCACTTTTAGATAGCGGTGAAAGGTGAGCCTTCTAAAGGGCGCTTTCAAAGTCAGCTGTCGAGAATGCAAGCCATAGTAGAAATTGCAGCAAGGTGCTTGCTTGGGACGGGAGGAATTGGCGTGAGTCTTACGCAATCGCGTGATGGTAGTGAAATGCTTCTCAACAAAATCTGTCACCTCAAATTTGTCCATTTAAAAAGATCATCTTATTTATTTTCTGGAATTATGCCTGCACGATTACACAACCATATAGTTCCTAGTTTTCTAAACTAAATGTCATGATCACTGTAGGTCCTGTTATATCCTTTTATAAAATAGTTTCAGGGCTATGTCATATATAGATCCTTATATAAGTCTTGGCTTTCTACTAAGAGAAATTGATCTAATAGATAGCTTAACAGTTCTTTTCTTATGCGGTAACAATCTCTCCTCTGTTTATCCTTCTTGAAAGACAATTTACTCCAATTAATTATGTTTTTACCAAACAAGAATTGATATATCCTACATATACTTGGTGCCTTCCTCGAGCTTTTGCTTTGCAGGCATCAAAGGTTACGGACAAGTGGTTTGAGGTAAACATCTTTGTTTTGTTACCATCCTATAATATGTTGTGGTTGCATGCTATTTGTGACATCACTTTGGCGTGAGGCGACTCATTGTTTCAAATAGGCTAGATTGTTCAAAAGTTTGTCTGTGTGAGGAGTGCACTTTTACGTTTCATGCCACGCATTACATAGTTATGAAGATCGGGAATTCATGGAAGGAAATTGATCAGGCAAACAATTGTTCCACCACGACATTCCAACTTGGGCACTCAAAGGGAACATGCCCAAACTTTTTGAAGCAGACAAGCATCTATGTTGTTTTTATTAAACATAGAATTTGTTAGAACATAGAAGAAAAAATCATAGTCTAAATGTGTGACTCGTTGGCAGAGTTTAAAAGGAGCTCCTCAAAAGTGGAGCTCCTACAGACCATTCTGTGCATATCTTCTTTGCCTACGTTAACCTGAACTTCTTTCCATTCAATCCGACTGCAATCTGGCAGCATGGCGGCCCTTTAAAATTATAAATTGGGTTGCCAAGGAATATCACTGCTTATATCCCTTTTCTTTAGGAAAAGATGACTTATTTGTCATGCAGGTTTCGCTTAACAATTTATGCATGGTAGGCCGGACAAGCCCAAGAAAATCCGCGATAACTTTTGTCGACAATGTTTTTGGTGAAAGCGGATGATTAATCTGTGTTGCAAGGTATGCTTTATGATCTAATATTGTGATTCACTAAGGTTTCTTTTGTCTTGCTATATGCAAAGCATTTCATGCTAAGTAAATGTTTTCATGTTTTCCCACGGGTTGTGTTAGCAGCTTTATAAGCGAGAATGATTTGACAAAGCACATGATTCATGCGGTTTTATGAATATCAAGTAACTTTTGTTGAGTGTTGGCCTCGAGCGTTCCTATGCCAATTATTCGGCCCTCATTCCTCTTGGAAATTTTACCAAGAGTTGGAAGCGGCGAGCATTTATATTTTACGTCTGGTAGAACGTATCAATATTATTATTTTTAGGGCAGGGTTGTATCAACATTATTGTTTGAATCTAAGATGAATTCTATTTTTCTTCATATTGCGGTATTTTCTTTGGAAGAACAAAAACTTAATTTTCTACCATTGCATAGAGGAGCAATGTAGAGCCACGGGAGGCGACACACATGATGTGCGACCTTCTCTTTCTTAGTTTCAGCTTATTTGTTCTTCAAAGAGGTATGTCTCAAGATTTCCATCCTCGATTTCTCATTATTCTACATTCGGGATGAGAATATCACGGGGACCCTGTTTAGTGGTTGCACTGCTACAATGTTGTGACGAGGGTGATTGCTTATGTCCATAATGGAAGATCTTACCTTCTTGGAGTGGTTTACAAAAATCGGTGCTTAGGAAGAATATAAATACAAAGAGACTTTATGAAAGGTAAACTTTCCATCCTTCAATGCTTCATCTATGACATTTACTTTGTTATAAGTTTGTTATATAGTCTCATAGGCATGTGCTTTGATTGCAGGGAAGTGGCAGTAGATGGTTGTCTAGAGGTGTTTTTTAGTATTCCATCATTCAAATACGTACCGGATGCTTGGCGATTTTCGATTGTGTCTTTGAAAAACCCGTTGAAAGCCAGCTTCTCTTCAGGCACCTCGAGCTTTGCCCGACCTTATGAAGCTAAATGAGGTTGAGACACGGGATGTTTTTCTTGGTAAGACATCTTCTCCATAGAAATTTTTATTAGTTAAAAAGCAGTTTGGTTTTGCTAGATTACACCATTTCTTGAGGTGTATATGATTATCTAGAAGTTATATACCTCCATTTTTTTTTTTGTGAACTTTTTGTTGCAATTGCCGAGTGATGCTTGGCTTTGCGAAACCTTTTAGTTTTGAACATGAATGTGCTTTTGGATTATTTCTTAATGGCCATGACTAAGAGCCTCAAGACAATATATATATTCTACATTTGATCAAAGAGGCACGTGACAAGATGAAATCTGCAAATCTGCGGTAAAGTTAAGTCGCTACATTTGTGCGTGGTTCTATATGAAGCAACACATCGATATTTGTGTCTATTAGATGATGTGCAATCTCGTTGTTGCAAATCGAGAGCGTGTTTTATTATTATTTGAAAAAGGGCGGAGAAGTTGATATGTGTTGTAAAAGGCTAGGCACATTCGATGCAAAGATGCAAGCTTCTGCGACCATACCAAATTTGAATGGAAAAATATGTTCTAAGAGGTGTGCTGTGTTTTATGAGCTGATTTTAATAAAACATTGATTGATGCATAGATACTTAAGATGTCTATAGCTTGGAAGAAGAGCTTAGTGATGTGAAGATTTTTGTTACTAGTATCGGGTTTTCTTCAAGAATAGCATAGCAAAAGAAGTGGGACATCTTGTGGCAAATGAAAAAAGAGGAATTTCAATGGATGTGGATGCAAAACTTGTGGATATCTCATCACAAATATTACTGATCTTGGCATCCATGAAAGGAAGAATGGCAATGGCGATGCTTTTTGTCATTTGGTCTACAACCTCTATTCTTCATACATAACAATCTTAATTTGTCAATCTTTTTCAATTGTAAATTCAATGAAAGTGTCTCCCTCTTGAGTACCGGGATGCGCATTGCTAGCAAGGATGTCTTCACAAATTAGAATATTGCGAAGGGTCAAAAAATGGTAGTTTTACGCATTCTATGCTTATGAAGAGAATGAACCGGTCTAGCCCATTTATTGAGGTAATGGGAGCAAGAGCGTTATCCCCTAGCGCCCTTTTTAGGGGCCGGGCAAGATTCCTCATCCATAGTTGGGTTATCACAGGTTCGGCATTTGAAAAAGTGCAGCAGTTCTTTCCATTGTATCTAGAACCTATCCATAATTGATAATGTTGGTCCTTGAACTGCGTAAATTAGAATGGTATTACAGAAAAGTTTGACATTGATTATTAAACAACCAATACAAAAGGAGCTTTCTTTGAACATGGACAACTTCTTCGCTAGAACAACTTGGTTTTTTGTGCTTATAGAGTAAATGTATTGTATATAAATTTAGTGCTAGAGCTGTATGTTTTGTGCAGATGCTCTTGATCTCATCCATCCTCTATGTTCTGTGTATAATTAATAATCATAATTAATAATCGAGGATGCCACACATTTGAGCCCAAAGAGTTTTGAAGAATTTATCCTTCTATATCTAAAGGAGATAACCGTTGTTGTAAAGCAAAGTCACCAGATCTTTCACTTATCATGTATGCAAATGGTAACGGAGGTCTCTTGGAAAAATTAGCTTCTTCTGATGCAATTATAAATTGAGTGTTGCTTGGGCCGATTGGACATGGCTGAAGCTAGGATAAGAGTAGATGTATAAGGAAATATTGATCATGGTTCACTTTTTTGGTCAAAGGAATTCTATTTTTAAGAGGATATTTGACATTGTTAAAAGGGTGGTAAGCATAAATATATCATTAAGATATCATTGGCACTTTGGTTGGCACGAAGATAATGTAGCCCATTTTTAAGGTGAGTAAAACTTAAGAGGAGGTTAACCTCCTCCTCGGGGGTTATGCAAAATAACCCTCTCGGCGGGCCAGCGAGTTTCTTTCGATTTTTGTGCAGCAAGCTTCTTTCTTGTAGTGATGCATGTGTTTCTTCATTTTTCCTCTGTTTCAAGTATGATTTTGAGTGGCAGAAGAGGCTATGACACATCACGAGGGATAATCGCCTTAGACTAGGCTAGGGGCTTCCAGAATGATGCCGTGTTTCTGTGTTTCTTCATTTTTCCTCTGTTTCAAGTATGATTTTGAGTGGCAGAAGGGGCCATGACAGATCAAGAGGGAAAATTGCCTTAGACTTGGCTAGGGGCTTCCGGAATGATGCCGGTTTTGCAAAAACGGGGTGAAACTGCCGGATTTTGTGCAAGAAGAGGGTAGAAGCTGCAAGAACAGGGTCAAGAACAGGGTAGAGCTGCCGGATTTGATGCAAGAACAACGTGGAGTGACCGGATTTGATGTATTAGGCAAGATTTAATGCTTTAGATAGTGAGTTTGCTGGAACACAGCTGCCGAATCTAATATATTTAGCAGGATTTGATGCTGAGTTTGCTGGAGCAGAGTGATACAGAGTATTTGTTACAGTCGAATCTTCTCACAGAAGAATATTCGAAAGATTATTTCAATAATCCATGGAATATTCTATAAAAGCGAATACTCGAGAGGTTATCAGATATAACCCCATCAGGATCTAATGGTTGGGAACGGTTGGATTCAGATAACTCGCGAGGGCCTGTGGTTAAGATATTAGATATTCATGCAGATAATGTAGCCCACTTTTAAAAGTCAGAAAAAACTTAAGATACTAAGTATTAATGCATAGCGATAGGATTTAGATTGCTGGTTCTAAGTCTTTTCTCTTGTGGGCTATAAAAAATTTGGTTTCAATCATGGAATAATTTAAGGGCTAAACTTAGCTATTTGGCGATTTTTTAGCACTTTTTCAAAAAACATTGGCTAAAGTAAATGGAAAAAATTGGAAAAAAAATAATAATTTTAGCTTAACTTTTTTCGGGACTGCATCAACCCTAAAGCTCTTTAGCTAAATGCTAGAAAGTAAGAGAGTGAAATTTTGTATTGTTTAGCTAAACTATAGAAACTTTTAAAATGAATTTTGGGCTAGTTTAACTAACATCATCTAGTTTATAAGAAATATATGACTAGTAGTTTAGTTTCTAGCATTATGAATTAATTTGACTCCTAGACTTTGCTAGTTAACATTATTTTAGAATGTTTTCACACTAAAATAAGTGGAAACAATTGAAAAAAAGTATAGTAATTTGGCTTGATATTTTTTGTTGGCCACACCATAGAAATTTTTGGGATGATGTTTGGGTTAGTTTAGCTAAACGCTAGAAAGTATGAGAGGAAAAATGTGTAGAGTTTAGCTAAACCACAGAAAGTTTTGGGATTAATATTGAGCAAGTTTAGCTAAAGTCATTCTGGCTAATAAGAAATATGCAATTAGTAATTTATTCCCTAGTTTCAATCGAAGGTTTTGCTGCTCATTTGTGCCATAACTATGGCTGAGGAAAATAGGCAAGGTAGTTGCTTGGCCCTGTCAATTATACCCATTTTTTCTTCAAAAGATTCGGACTTTTCTACTTTTGATCGTCGTTTAGTTTCCAATAGACCACATAAGGTGTAACCTTTTTTCTGTTGTTTGTTGATTGAACTGTCGAATAACCTTTGGACAGGTAGTAAGGTTTTACTTTTATGTATTTTTTTAACTGAAAACATCCCTCAAAATGTAATGCAATCCCTGTATTTTGATGAAGAAACCATTTAAGCCTTTGAACTAGAAGTACGTTCCTTAATAGAAATGTCTTAAGTATTGCATACAAATGATAAAAAAAATAGAAAGATAAACCGAGCGAAGGATTAGCTTGAAGAAGCGGATAGATCAACAAGCCCTCGGCTTTCCATCGAGCAGAAAAAATAGCGCCTCTGCAAGCACAAGACCTTGTGGACTCTTACATCCAACTCCAAATCACAATAGACCTTGTGGACTCTTACATCCAAGTTCAAATCACAATGTTCTTCAGAACCACAAATGTAGGTGGCAATCCATTCTTTTGTATTGATATTGGACATAGCAACAACTTGAAATTACCAAAGGAACCATGGCTCATAAATGTAGAATTGGTCATGTTTATCATAAATTTTTAGTTCTTATCTATAACTCATTAGAAACCTAGATTGATGCCTGTAGTATTCATTGAAGGATTTTTAACACCCCTCTGGAGTTGCTTTCTATGAATTGAAATGAATTTGATTGAAAAAAGTTCAAACATGTGAGGTCAACTTTGCATCCCATTCGATTCTGAATGCTAACTTCGCTTTTTTGGTGTGATATTTCCGGTTATCTCAACCGAAAGCCGAACTTTTGTGACTGTGTTAACTTTTGTGCTAGCATGTCTTATGGCATTTTGCATGGTCACAAAATAGTTAATCTCACTTGGAATCTATAGAATTTGGCATCTACAATCTTATTGTTTGAATAGCCTATAGGAAGTACGTGTTGTACACTTGCGGCCTACCGGTATATGAGCGTTAAACGTTCGGGACTATTATATTTTGAATCGGTTTAATCGAAGCCCAATTTTTCAATTGGAAGATAAGGTTCGGTAAGAAGTGTACAAGCGTGCATAATAATCGAGAATCTTGCCATTATCTTCTTCGATCACGTGCTAATGTTGATAGTAAAAAAGGCACAATCCTTAACTTGAGGTTTTGCATTGCCAGGAACTTGAAACATGGAGGACATATTTTATCATTGTTCTTTAAGGGGATCTTAAGGGAATTTAGGTATATCATTCTGCCTTTGGGTGCATTTTGCGATGAAATCATTGTATATTCTTAATTAATACTCATAGTATCTGGGTAATCTTAATATATTATTGGAACCTCATAGAATCTTATATTATAATGTTATACCGTAATTCTTGGATCAAGCCCTAATTTGAATGTCTGAGATCATCCGAAAGTGCATCCAAGGCGAGATTTATTGAACAACTTACCATCACCATGATTGGTCGACCTTGATCTCTTAAGGGAAAGGGTAAAAAAAAAGGGAAAAGGAAAAGGGAAGAGACAGAGAGAATGCTGAAGGGCGAAAAGGCACCTGAAAAGGGAGAAAAGCAAAGGGAAAAGGGTGGGGATAAGAGAAAAAGGCATGAAAAAAATGAAAAGGGAAAGAAAAAGAAAAGGGAAGGGGAAAAGGTGCCTCGGAGAAAGGGCACGAGGGAAAAAGGAAGAGATAAAAGTGGTAAAGGGAAGAGGAAAGGGTATGGGGAAAAAAAGAAAGAAGGAAAGATTGAAGAAAGGGAAAAAGGGAGGAGAAAAAAGAGCATGGAAAAAGGGAAGGAAAAAAGGGCAGTGGGAAAAGGGAGAAGAGCGTTGAAGAAAGAGGAAAAAGGAAGGGAAAAATGGCATAGGAAAAGGAAAAGGAAAAAGAAAAAAAGAGAGGAAAATGGAGGGAAAAAAGTGCATCGAGAAAAGGGAAAGAGTAAAAGGTTGGGAAAATGAGGAAGGGAAAGGGAGAACAAAGAAAAGGATGGGAGAAGGGAAGAAACAAGGGGAAATGAGAAGAAAAGAAAAAGAAAAGGGAAAAAGGGGGAAATGGAACCTAAAAAAAAGGCATGAGAAAAAGGGAAAAAGGTAAACAAGAAAAGGGAAGGGGGAAAGGGCATGTGATAAAAGGGAAGAGGAAAATGACGGGAGAAATAAAAAAAAAAGAAAAGGAATAAAAAAAAGAGGGAAGAGAGAAAAGTGGGAAAAAAGAGTTAAATGAGTATAGGAAAATAAGAAAAGAAAACAAATATGGAAAAGGCATGGGAAAAGGGAAAAGGAAAAAGGAAAATGAAAGAAAAGGAAAAGCGAGGGCACGAGGAAAGGACCGGGAAAGAGAAAAAACAGGAAAAAAAAATCCATTAGGAAGGGGAAAAGGGAAGGAAGCGGGGGCGAGGAAAAATGGGAAGAAAACATGGGAAAAGGAAAAGAGAAAAGAAAAGGAAGGAGAAAGAAGAAAAAAATCAGACGGAAAAAAGAGAAGTGGGAAAGGGTGGGAAAAAGGAGGAAAAGGAAAGCCGGGGAAAAATAGAAAGAAAGGGGTGGAAAAAAGGGGAAGGGAAAAAAGGGTGTAGAGAAGAGAAAAAAAAAAAAAAAAAAAGGGAAAAGGGAAAAAGGGTGAGAGGGTAGAAAAAAGGGAAATATAAAAAAGGGAAGGGAGAAAGGGTGAGGAGATGGGAAAATGGGGAAGGTAAAAAAAGGGCATAAAAATGGGAGAGGAAAAAGAAAAGGGAGGGAGAAAAGGGTGCCCAAAAAAAAAGGAAGAGTGAAAGGTCGAGAAATGGAGGAAAAAGATAAGGGAAAATAGGCATGGAAAAAAAAAGCAAAAGACTAAAAAGATTGGAAAAGAAGGCATGGAAAAAGGGGGAAAAAAAGAAGGCATGGAAAAAGGTGAAGGGAAGGGAGAAGGGCATGGAAAAAAAAGGAGAAGAAGGAAAGGGTGGGGAAAGGAGGAAAAGGAAAGGAAAAAAGGTTATCGAAAAAGGGAAGAGGGAAAGGAAGGAAAGGGGTGGGGAAAACAAGGAAACATATGCGAAAAAAAAAGGGGAAAAAGCAGGGAAAAAGTGGAAAAGAAAAAAAAAAGTGTATAGAAAATAAGAAAAAAGTGAAATAGGATAGAGCAAAAGGAAAGGGAAAGAAAGGGAAAGTTAAGGGCTTTTTTCACTATAGGCAAAAAAAATTTATAGGCTCTCAACTTTACGCCCCACTTTGGAAATACCATTACTAGTCTTATAGAATCTTTTCTAGAATATTTGGGTAGATGCGGAATAAATAGAATGGAATGTTAATAAACTTAGAAATCTTATAGAAACTTGTGAAATCTATGCTTCCCAATAGCTTTTAGTATTTGCAAGCACAAGTTCCACTTCTTAGGGGTCCAAGGTTTAATACCACTATTTCAAATATCATAGAAATTTCTCCCCTGGACAACACAATTAGAAATAGACACAAAAACAAACTATACAATTCAATATACTTACATGCTGTTCCAAAAATCTTTAAGATTCAAGGTTTAATACCACCAATGAGTCACAGTCCACGTCATCTTAGAATTGTTATAACATGTAATAACCATCATTCATTTAAATTGGATTTATGTCTGTTCCAAAAAGCACGCATACTTTTGCATACCCTTTTTCTCAATATAGTGTTTTGTTGTGTGACATCTGTTTTGCATTGTTGCAAATTTTGCATTGTAGTAGTGGGTGGTTTAACATTTTCTTGTTTTAGTGAGAAGAATGTGGTGTTTGATTAGCATTTGTAGATAACAACACATCAATATCTGAGAGAACACTTTTACATTGTATTCACTTGATATGAAGATTACATCATGGAGGACTAGTCCTTTCTTTGTCAAATAACTCTCAAGATAGGGATCCATCTCCTTAGTCCTAGATCTAGTTACGGATCGTTTTGACAACATCGTCTTGTTTTACGAGAAGCCAAACCACTCATGATGGACATGAATAGTACTAGAAACTCATCTGTTGAGTAATCTTGTGGAGTATAAGTTGGTGGATTTAGAGCCCGACCTTGATTATAAAAGCACTTAAGAGCATCCATTAGGGATTTTGAGATAATTAAAAGGGCCTTCTAAGAAGCTGGTGACTAAGCTATATGAACTACCAATCGAAAATGTAAGGCGGTAATCCAGGTTAGCAAAGCGATTATAACTAACTCACTTTGGATCACATTTTCTAGCATAAATATTGATAGAAAAGTTCAAATGAGCTATTGTTTGATGCAATAGATAGATCTCATTGAGATCTTTCCAACCTTAGGTGGTTTGCATATCTTTTAGCCAGTGAGGATAGTAAAAATGGTAAAACCATATTTTTTGGAGTTTTGACAATCATAAGTGGTTAAAATATGCAAAAGTACCTAAGATTGGAAAGGTCTCATTGAGATCTATCCATTGTACTAATCCAGAGCTCATTTGGTCAATAGTTATGCTAGAAAATGTGATCCAAAGGAGTTAGTTATATGATTTCTTGGTTGGACCCGTCGGGGCTTTGATTTGATTGGTAGTTCATTTATCTTCATTTTGGCTTAGTTGGCATGTTTTTGAAGGCCCTTTTTTAATCTCAAAAACCCCTAATGATCATCTACTATTATGATGTCCTCTTTCTTTTGAATGCCAAGCTGATCCATCATAGTACCAAGATGTTTCCGCGAAGACGGTTTGCCATCCGGATCTCTTGGATGTGGAAACTTTTTATACACTTACTTTGGTCCCAAATCGTCACAAAGTCCGCTTCATGCCCGGTAACACCTAAGTATTTCATCAACATTTCTGCATTCCATTGAGGACCGGATGGCAACTTCGAAACAATCCGAGCGCCTCATTCATCATATCTTCTAAGTGTGGGCGAGGATAGATCCACTTAGTATTCGATTCTAGAGGGACTTGCTGAAGTCATCCATGTTAATAAGCTTCTTAGGAAGCGTTTTACACAGGACACCATTCAGATCGAAGACAATGATTTTGTCAAAGCGGTGGAGGCTGAACCATGGAAAACAAAGAGTTAGCCATGCAAAGTGTTACGCAATACGCCAAGCGTTTTATGCTTCATAAATAAGCTACATATCGCTACCAAGCGTGAATTACCTTCATCATCGCCCGTCATCCGGCGTCTACTTGACTCGGGATGCTTCTCGTCGGAAGCATGAGCATGCCAGATTAAGTTCGGACCGCGTTCTCTTCTATGAAATGTACCCACAGGGTTTGATTCCTAACCTCGGTGGGTTGCATCCGAAACTTACATGATCATCGGCTCGTATCGAAGGCGCGCGATCGTTACCCCCAATTTGGACATTACGGTTGGAATGTTATGAAGCATGGAATCCAAATTTTCTCCATGGTCTCCGCGTTCGCTAGCATTCGGCCTTCTCCTCGGTGGTGCATTGCTTTTTGAACATTCAGGAGTTGCACTTTCGGAGGCTTTTCCGAACTAGTATTCGCATACGCCCTTCGTAAGGTACCAAAGCCAACGGTTTTTATCTTTTCGCCAGACCCCAATCAGCCGTGGCAAGTACCTTTTAGAAAAACACTTCAAAATCCTACGGTCGGTCATCGTTGATTTAAACTTAAACATCTTCTTGATGTCTTCGGGGCCTCTCTACCAATATACCCTCCAACATGCAATTCACGGCAAAGTGGTATCAAGTGGTGCAAATGCCTCAACAAGATAGCTTGCAGTTGATTGCAAACCCATGTTTATTCAAGGGCCCCTTTTCTTTTGTCACAATTCGGTGATGTCTTTCCGTAGAGGTTAGGAACATCAAATTCACGGCATTCATTCGCTTCATCCTCATCATCCGCTTTGTAGAAGACATTTTTCAAGTTGGGTTCATCCAAAGAAAACACCCGCCATGCACCTTTATCCGATGCCCTTTGTTCTTAGCTACCTCATAATTAGTCATCGGGCACAAGGGATATCATTATGAAGATTATACAAGCGCTTTTAAACTGCATCCTCATATCATTATCCTTTGTCTCAAAGAGAAGAGAACCTTTATAGCCCACCTTTAGGCATTCCAAGTCATATGAAGCCACCAAAGGCATGCATATGGGGCTCTCTGAGGCATATGATGACAATAGTAAAGGCTTGCGGGGTTATTAGCTTTATGCAGCTACTAAAAAAAGCGCTATACTCATTTGAGTCATCCCTTCTCTCCTTTGCGATCTGCTATCAATACAAACAGAGAGAAATAATGCGAGGGGCCTATTGTTGTATGGTGGAAGACCTTTATAACTTGATGAGACCAGGTGTTGGAGTGCGATAAGTCACCACCAACATCTTCGGGGGCGGCAACCTTTCTTCGACTCAGCCATCACCTTGCTCCGGATAAGCTTTGAGGTGTCTTTGTTGGTTCTTTGATTTCTTTTTTTGCGAGAAATTCCTTGACAAAAGAGCGTATTTCTTGATGTCATGTGAACCGCGCCATACTACTTGTCTAGCGAGGCCGACTTGACAATGTAGCATCACGGATAACCGAAGTTCTTCACCAGCTGCTACCTTCATAACTTCGCATAATTCTTTTATATAGGTGCAACAATCAATGAAGGACATTTGTCATATTGAGAACCCTTCTTATGCGAACTTCTTTGTTTATGCATTGAGTTTAACAACCAAATGATTTCATCATCTTGAAGGCCTGTACTTTCCTCATCTCGATTAGTCTTGAGATCAAATATTGAAGTATCTTGAGGAGGCACTCGTCCCATTTTAGTGCGGTAAGGCATTTTGAGCATAAGCATCCAACTTCGTTCCACGCCGCCCGGAACCGTCCTTAGTGAAGAGCGATCTTGTAGGCATCTGCAGGACCTCACGGAAGGCTGCCAGACGTCTACTTTGCTTCCTCCCGGTTTTTTCTGTTTTTGGCCCTTGGCTTCCTATCTTGGATGATAGTCTGAGGCAAGGTCTTTTCAATGCTGTAAACTCCTGCGGACTTAGTTCCTCCTGTTTTGTTTGCGGTCTTCCATATTCTATCCATTAGCGTGGCGGGCATGACGGAGTTGTTCCATTAAGGGAGCTGCGTGTAAGGAAACTTATGTTGTAATACAGCTTTGGGAATCAATAAAAAATAATGTCGGGAAGCGTCAAAGGCAGCCGTGCCAATTGGCGCTGGCGTGTATTCATCAGCGCCAATTAGCGGACGAATGCCGCGGCGAATACTGCAGCCGTGGCATTAATTCATGCGCCAAT